>RQOL01000374.1:2530238-2701176 GCA_013076295.1 Sanderia malayensis | reverse complement strand
TCAGACGGCTCCGGGGAGGGAGCAAAGCGACCGAGCCCGGCTCATGTATGTATGTATGTATGTATGTATGTATGTATGTAGGTATGTATGTAGGTATGTATGTATGTATGTATGTATGTATGTATGTATGTATGTAGGTATGTAGTTATGTATGTATGTATGTAGTAGTAATGTATGTAGGTATGTATGTATGTATAGTATATGTTTTGTATAGTAGGTATTATAGTATGTGTTTGTATAGTAGGTATAGTATATTTTATGGTAAGTATGGTATGTTTTTATAGTAGGTAGAGTAGGTATAGTATGTTTTTATAGTAGGTATAGTGGTATAGTATCTTTTATAGTAGGTATGGTAATGTATAGTATGTTTAGTAATGTATAGTATAGTATGTATATTAAGTTATAGTAATGTATAACATAATGAAATTTATAGCACAGTAGATGTATACCTTAAGTTATATACCTTGCAGAAAACTGCCACATTCAAAACAGTGATGAGAAAATATTGTATTTTGTTTACATAATAAAGAAAGACAATCAAATAACAATCCATCAAACAATAAATAATATATAATAAAGTCAGAAATATATTATAACTTCTAGCATGTAAATTTTGATACTAAATAGGTTGTAATTTCATAGTGATTTGTAGGGAAATGAAAGAAGTTTACTGAATGATCACAGCATTATTAGTGTGCGAGTCAACCTTTAATTAATGTCCATTTATATCTACTTATGCCTTACCTGATTATTATTCAACTTAACACACCCTCTCATTTTTACACCAATTCGTAGTTCACTCTAATCCATAGTCCTTGCCATTCTGTGGCATTATGGTAACATCGGAATTCACCCAACGCCACGTTGTTTCCATACGTCCAGAAGACCTCGATCTCATCTTTTCCAAGGGGCCATCTTGATATTGTTGCTATAGTTTCAAAAGACAATAGCTTTTACTCGAGCGCGCGAAAAACCTTTCAGATTTCGATCGCACCAATTTCAAGTAAGTGAAAAATTTTTCTAAATGACTTTATAAAGTTTACAAATTTGAGAAAATAGAGGCAGATTAACTAAAAGAGCCTTAAAAGGAATCCATAGTTATTAACAAAAAGTTACACTTATTGTGTACCAATTTTTAACACTACTTACCTTTGTTTACTTCAGCATTGTTCATAATCACACCTTACGTGCCCAATTTCAGATTTGTAAGTATCTTTCCTATTATTAATATTTTCAATCTTTACTCTTCATATATTAATTCACACAAATTCCATATTATCATAATATTGCTAATTGAGAACTACAACATTTTCTAAACTTTCATAAATTTCCCAGCATTTCCTGTTAACCTTATTACATGCATTTCAACATTTCATTTTAAGAACATTTCAACATGGCAAATGCCAAGGCAAAGGAAAATAACATTGCCATAACTCTTGGCAATGATACCAAAGTAATTATATTAAATACATTAATATATTTATTAGTAAATTTCCCATCTTCATAACTGCTATCAACCATTATTCTTGGCATCCTCTTTTTCTCCTAGGAAATAACATATAGCAGTATACCTGCATTGAAGAAGAAATGTGCCGACCAATTTCCGCAATTGGCCGGCAAACGTTTTACTTTAGTGTTTCCGACTGGGAGAAGAATCCCAACAAATGAAATTGTGTATGTACACCTTTTTACATTGTATTTCACATGCTTATCATACACACTTTAACAATGGCATTGCATCTTTTTACAAAATGTTAACAACCTTTAACATATCAGTCTTATGTGTGTTAATTTACAGAACACAAGCAGAGGCTTTTATTAAAATTGGTGAAGGCCAACGAAAAAGAAAGG
Organism: Sanderia malayensis; assembly: GCA_013076295.1. NCBI lineage: Eukaryota > Metazoa > Cnidaria > Scyphozoa > Semaeostomeae > Pelagiidae > Sanderia > Sanderia malayensis. The sequence goes on along the minus strand of RQOL01000374.1, from coordinate 2,699,325 downwards.
CCCCCAAAAAAGAGTGTGGGAAGGTGGTCACCCAAAACCCTTCCCACAAACTTACGGCAGAGCAGGCCGAATTGGCACGCGGTGCCAAAATTGTAAAAATTTCCTACTTCAATATGTAAATAGCGTAGATACAGTAAAAACCTGCAGATAAGAACCTCCTATTTTAAGAACCTACCACCCTATATTCCATTTTTCGATTACCCATTCTTTTTGTTTCTTCACAACCAAAATAGCCTACAAAATAAGATAGAGGATCTTATATGCAGGTTTTTACTGTTTGTAGATAGTTTTTAAATAGTTTTTAGTTTGTAGTTATGTTATTCGATAGTTTGTAGTTATGTAGTTTTATAGTTTGTAGTTCTGTTGTTATCTAGCTTAGTGGCCTTGATCATGCATGAATTATTCATACCCAAAATAATTTACCTTTTTTGGCCTGCTAATCAATCTCACAAATTTCCCATATTTGTGCATAATCAATGCTTTTTCCTGTTTAAATAGTTCTAAATTTAGTTCATTGTTGTATTCAGTTACATTCATATATTATTGTTCTAATCTTAAAACCCACATATTAATTAGACACTTACCACACAAAAAACCAAGTGGGACATCCTTTCCTTTTTCTGTTCAGCAATCAACACCTGCAACAATAACATTATGTGGAACCATTAACCAAACAAACAGTTTCAATAATTCAGAATACTTCCCACGTTAGAGCAATGCCAATTCATTGCTTATATCAGGGTCAGCTAGCCCACCAAAACAAAGAAGCAGAGCAGATTTCAATTATTCCTATGCAACTGCTCTGAATTTGCCTTTTTTTATTATTTCATACAACAACTAGAGTAACAAACTTACCCAGGCCTGCCATGAATGTTGACTATTTTTTATGAAAGGTTGCATACTCTCTTCCAATATGTCGAAATTCTATAATTGACAGATAACAATTAAAGTAAAACGCACCATAACTCATTATGGTTTGCTTAATAGTGTTTGATTGAAAAGATTGACAAAGATCAAATAATATTATTACCATATGATCTTATTCCTCCGATTTGATGGGCTCTTTTCGTCGTCAACGCTATCTACCGAGGCCGAGGATTCTTTTCCTTTACAATGTAATAATAATAATTTCGCAAATAAAATTCTGGCACATGAGAGATTGTTACAATGTTTCCTTTGTTTCATTTGTCTTTGTTCTTTTCCTTTGTCTTCTTCTTGCAGGGACAGACGAGACGTGCACACGTGCCTGCCCCATGGTGTTAACGAGGCTTACACTCCAGACGCTATCGGCCACTTTTTATCAACTTGATGCATCGAAACCCTGGGATCTCCATCAACTTGCCCAATTGAACGATAATATATTGTTGAAAAAGTACCATTATTGTTAAACCAACCGTAAATATTCAGTAAAATGAGCATAACATAATATTTAAAAGTTTATAATGTTTCTTATCTTATCTCCTATCTCTTTGAGCCCAACCAGTCTGTCACGTGCTAATATTCTCCTTCCCACCTTTAAAAGTCAGAAGGACGAAGGGGAAATCCCTTTCCACGAGAATTTTCCCTCCTTTTTCATCACGTGACGCGTATAAACCAATCACGCAGGAGATGTAGTACAAAGAAATCCCGCCTCCACAATTATGGATTTTGTCTATTTTTAACCGGCCAAATTTTCTAAAGGCTATAATTATAGTTAATCTTATTGTTATATTTATCGCTGAGTAAGTACCTACTTTCAACGTGTTTTAATAACTACAAGCTAGCCCGATTATTTATTACTACTTCGTCTCATATGTCAAAAATTATTGTTTTTCCTGGTATGCTTTTAAATACAAACACAGGTCACATTACGTTTCTGCAGGTATCATTTCTTTATCAAATATTTTACGTTTACAACTATTGTGATTTCTCTTTTGTTTCTACCCATAGATTTGAAAGACACAAGGCTCGGTAAGAAATTTATTATTTGACAACCGTTTTCCTTGCTCACTGATATATTTAACTCTTTAATTGTTTGTTTTTCTTATGAATAAAGGCCCAGCTAAAACTATTTTCAAATAACGGACACTTCTCTTCCACAAACTCATTTCGACAAAATAAACTTATGTTTTGATTTTTTATTTCTCTCTTTCCAAATGAGCCTCTGTACAACAAACTATTTCCTTAATTCAGTGTTTCCTTCATGGATAGTAAGTATATTAACAACAATTTCTCAAATCGTGTTTCAACAAATTAGTAAAAACTGCTGCACTCAATTCAACCGGTCCATTTTTATTTACTCAGGTATTCTGAGCTTTGCCCATTATTCATTTCCTTTTACTACTTATATTTTAATTATGAATTTACTCTATTCCATTTTAGTGACTGTTTATCTAACAGAAACGACGACAGTTTAAACGTAAGTATATTCATTTAACATAAATTAGATTAAATAGCAATACTTTTCCATTTACTTCTTTACCAATTTCAACTTATCAATATGGAACCCTTGAAATGTATTATATTTACTTCTTTGTGTTTCAGCTTTACACAAGGCTATAATTATTACCATTGTTGTTGCTATTAGGACCATTGTCAACAAGCAATAACATTTACAATAATTTGGCCTAATTGTATATATCATACTTCATATTTCTCTTTCATACGTGCACCATGCCGCGCAAGGCCAAGAGAAGTATAACAGGCACCAGGCGTAGAAATCAAGTGCGGGAGAATATGCAGCATCACAGACAGATCAATCAGCAGCTTCAACCTCAACAGACGGGAAATGCGGATAACCCACTTGCAGCAGTCAACGATCCTCAACAAATGCAGCTCGAAAACCGTCAGCTAGAAGCCCCTGAATATCAGCCATTTCCAGCACAGTATCCCATTCCACAGATACAGCCGATGGAGATGGACATGGAACCAGAGCTTCCCATTCAGAACCAAGAGCTTCAAGCAGCAGAACAGCCTGCAGACATCGAGATGCAGGACGCAGTTCCAGTACCTGATGAAAATCAGATACCAGAACCAGTTGAAGATCAGCAAATGCAAATTGACAACCCTGTCCCCGAGAACAATGAAGCTGAAAACCTCATCCCCTTCTCCCCATTACCACACCACTTGAATAAAATGAACAAAACATGCATTCATTGTGGTGCAAAGTACTTCAAAGAAGAACAAAACACAAAAAAACAATACAACAAATGTTGTATGGGAGGTTTAATTGCTCTGGATCAAATTGAACCACCTCCAGTAAGTGTCATGCATTTATATACTGGTGATACTGCCGAATCAAAATATTTCTTTAAGCACTTCCGCCAATACAACTCATTAATGGCCATGGCATTATGGAAGGCTAATATTGTACGTCATGCTAGAGCTGGACCACCAGTTATCACAATTCATGGAAAGGCATATCACATGACAGGTAACTGATACAATATGATTCCAGTCATTATCAATATAGCTTATTATTCATTTATCCTGGCTACAGTTGAATTTCTATTTACCTAACTTATGCTTTACATCATTAACAGGTGTAACAGAAACAGACAGATCCAGAAAATATGCAGAACTATACATCATGGATACGCAACAAGCATTGCAGGAACGGCAAAACACTGCAGGAGAACAGCATCTTGATTTGGACATTGTTGCACTTCTCCAGAATGAATTAATGGCAGTCAATCGATTTGCACAACATTTTCGAAGCATGGGTGAAATATTGGAGGAACAGCGGCAGCAAGCTATTGCAAACGATCAGCCTGTTCCGACATTCAAAATGATCATAACAGGTCGCCCACAACAAGATCGCAGATACGATAATCCAACTGCCAGAGAAATTGCAGCTATATATACTGTACAAAATGGAGGTGCACCAAATCCTGACGACAGAGAACTGCAAGTTCAAACAAGACGCGGAGATCTCATGAAGATTTACGCAACCAGTCCAAGTGCCGATCCTCTCACGTATCCATTGATGTTCTTTCATGGTGACAGAGGATACAGTTTGGACCTTCAACGATTGCCTACTGCACATGTAGCGGGTGAACACCACAACAATCGTAACCGTCGTACCAGACTAACCCTCGCCGAATACTATTTATACAGAATCCAGGTCAGGGATGCATTCTCAACCATCCACATTGCATCACTTCTATTTCAACAGTATCTGGTAGATGCATACACGAAGATAGAAGGCAATAAACTGCACTGGATTATGAATAATCAACGCCAGCTTCGTGTTGACACATATCGTGGCCTGATGGATCATCTCCACAGAAGAGCTGAAATCGAAAACCAGATGGCCAGGGCTAACAATCCGAATCAGCCCATCCATATCGATGTTGGCCGTGTTATCATTCTACCGTCATCCTTTCCAGGCAGCCAAAGAAATATGTATCAACACTTTCAAGATGCAATGACAATCGTAAGGAAGTATGGCAAGCCAGACATCTTTCTTACAATGACTGCCAATCCTAAATGGAAGGAGATAGAAGAAAACATTTATCCGTATCAGACGGCCAATGATCGACCAGACATTGTCACAAGAGTATTTCAACTCAAACTCAAAGAACTACTCAAAGACATACTAGACAAGCACATTCTTGGACATGTCACAGCACATGTGTATGTCATAGAATTTCAGAAGAGAGGACTACCACACGCACACATGATCCTGTTTCTTTCACAAGCTGATAAACCGAGAACACCACAACAGGTAATATTTACATACTCGGATATAAAGATTGTAATAACTCTTACTCATATACATAATTATATCTATAACATCAAATGTAGAGTATGTCATGATGGACATGTGCTACAAGCTATTCTGTACGTGATCTCAATAACAGTAGCTATTTATCATGTTCATTGTCAGGTGGATCAACTAATATCAGCAGAGATACCGGATCCACAGGATGCAAGATACCACAAGTTGATCCTAAAACACATGACACATGGACCCTGTGGTGTTTTAAATCCTCATTGCGTGTGCATGGAAAATAACAAATGCAAAAAGCACTTTCCGAAAGAACAAGTTGCTGAAACTCAAATCAATGTCAACGGCTATCCTCTCTATAGACGACGCTGTCTTCATCCAGTCAATGTGAATAATCGCATTTTGGATGATACCTGGGTAGTGCCACACAACAGACACCTACTCATCAAATATCAGTGTCATATCAACGTGGAAATATGCAGTACAGTTAAAAGTGTCAAGTACATTTTCAAATATATCCACAAAGGACATGATATGGCACATGTTGAAATTCTTGAAGAAAATCAACAGCAAGTACCTCCAGATATTGAACACGACGAGGTGCGCCAATACATCAACGCAAGATATATTGGACCACATGAAGCTGTCTATCGGCTTATGCAGTTCCCCATGCACGACAAAAGCCACATAGTTAAACGGCTTTCTGTTCATCTACCATTTGAGCAACAAGTCATCTTTCATGACAATGATGACGAACAAAGGCTCAACAACATTGGTGATAGAACAACACTTACAGCATGGTTTGAACTCAACCAGCAAGATCCAGCTGCACGTCAGTACCTCTACCATGAGATACCAGAGCACTATGTCTTCCAGGAGCGTTCAAAAACATGGACAGCCAGACAACGTAGAACAATGCCAATCATTGGCAGAGTAACTCAAGTGCAGCCTAGACCTTGCGAGCAAAAATTCGCCCTCAGACTTTTGCTGTTGCATAAACGAGGAGCTACGTCATTTGAAGACCTTCGAACGGTAGAAGGTAATCTATGTGACTCCTTCAAAGATGCAGCATTAGCTTTAGGGCTTTTAGAAGATGATGCCGAAATCACACGCTGTTTACACGACACAGTCATCTATAATATGCCACCACAACTCAGACAGTTGTTTGCCACATTGCTACTCTTTCAAACGCCTTCAGACATAAGAACACTCTTCGACACCTTCAAAGAAGCAATGAGTGAAGACTTTGTCAGACGTGATCAACTCAACAATCCAGACATAACCTTCCAAGACAGACACATGTATCAATGTCTACTTGATATTGACAACAATTTGAAGGTCCATGGTTTGTCAATCACCAACTACGATCACCTTCCTCAGCTACCGGCCGACTTTGTCATTCCAGAACAAGGTGATTTACAACTTAACATGATGATATTTACTGTAATAATTTGCCAATATATACTTCTATTTCTACCAAATTAACTATTGTTTATGTTTTCAGAGGAGGATCACATGGATGTTGAAAACGAAAGAGAGCAAGGAGAACAAATGCGCGCTGCATTGAATCCAGAACAACAAGTGGTATACACAGCCATTATTCAAGCAATTGAGGCGCAATCACAACATAACTGTCACTTTCTCGATGGACCAGCTGGCACAGGGAAAACATTTCTCTACAACACGTTGGTTCGCAACCTCAATGCTTCTGGACACAAAGTTGAGTGTATGGCTTGGTCAGGAATTGCAGCAACACTGCTTATCAATGGCAGAACATCGCATTCACAATTCCAAATTCCAATACCATTGAAGCTGGAATCAACATGCAATGTCAAAAGACAGAGCCGAAGAGCACAAGTGTTGCGTGAAACAACCCTGTTTATATGGGATGAAGCTTCAATGATACCAGCATTGGCATTACAAGCAGTTGAGAGACTGCTTCGGGATATCACAAGAGTTGACAAGCCATTTGGTGGCAAATTCATGTTACTTGGTGGCGATTTTAGACAAGTTCTACCGGTTGTTCCCAAGGCAGGAAGAGAGCAAATCGTATCAGAGAGTCTTAAATCATATCAAATCAGTGATTTGTGGGCACAGTTTCAACAACATCGCCTGCACACAAACATGAGAGCTGTTCAAGATCAATCGTACAGAGAATTCTCAGAATGGCTCCTAAGACTCGGCAACAAACAAGAACCACATGATGCACTTGACAATATCACTTTGCCGCATCAAATATGTACATCTTCGCGAGAGGAAATGCTCAACTTCATATATCCTGAGCCTAATACACCACAGTCCCACCTCATGCTGGATCCGGTAACCATGTCAGAACGTTGTTGTCTTACCCCAAAGAATGACTTCTCACATCAAATCAATGACATCATTCTGGAAAGACTGCAAACCCCTGAAAGAACATACTACAGCACAGACAGTGTGATAACAGAGGATCCAGATGAGGAGGCGGCATATCCAATTGAGTTTATCAACAATCTAACTCCTAACGGAATGCCGTTACACCGACTTAGACTCAAGGTATAATCTTCCTATGTAATAATTACGTATATGAAATGAAGTCCACACTAATAGCACTTTTTTAAGCCTGATTATCCTTCATTATCATCACAGTACTATAATGCAATACACATTGTTATTTGCAACTCTCTTTGTTTAAGGTTGGTGCAACAATCATTCTTCTGAGGAATCTAAATCCAAAGAAAGGTCTTTGCAATGGCACAAGACTTATTGTACGCCATCTCCGACGTAATGTGATCACAGCAGAGATCATCACGAGGGAACACAGAGGCCAGCAGGTCATGATTCCCAGAATAACATTGTCAACACAAGACACTGAGATGCCGTTCAACATCAAGCGACGGCAATTTCCAGTCAGACTAGCATACTGCCTTACTATCAACAAGGCACAGGGACAATCTCTGAGGTATGTTGGTTTGTATTTACCTGAGCCCGTGTTCACACATGGTCAGTTATATGTGGCCATGTCAAGAGCAACATCATATGACGGGCTTAAAGTATTCCTCCCAGAGGAAACACACATGAAGACAAAAAATATTGTCTTCCAAGAAGTCCTGTAAGGGTCTTCACAAACTTTTGAGCATAAATCGCGTTGCTCTCAAGGGCGTCTACCAAAACACACACACACAAATCACGAGGGCTCAGATTGTGGCTCTACCGGATCGGCTTTGTTGCACTTTATAGTGTGATGAACATTCATTCCTGGTTTGCCACGCCACTCCAGTTATTAAGATCCACCAAGAACGATCCGGACACTTTCACAACACTCCAGTGTCCGGGGGTGTTTATCAACAACAACACGATCTGGGTCCTGCGTAGCGCCTGTATCAAAAGAGATATGCTTTGCCATGCTCTCCGATATTGCCTATGGGAGTATGGCTTTCCTTTTCTCTGTGAAAACTGCAATCTGTCCATTGACAATAGTTTTTTTGGATAAGAAATTGCATACAACATTAAGATTATCCCTCTCTCATCCCAATAAGTAATGATAACTAATGTACTTATTAAAATTAACTCTTGAATATGTAGTATTACATATTCCAAATTAAAATTGCAGTTTTCATGAACACCAAGGAAACCTCGAACAAAGGTTACCCCTTGAAGTTGGTGTTCGAGCTTTAAACTAATGTAACCGGCAATCTTCTTTTTTTACTATGACCAAACTTAATGGTGAGAACGCACGAAGCATCGAGAGAACAGACATCCGTGTCGTTGATTTGTGCCACGCAAGTGTGAATTTGATATTGAACAATGCTGTCAACATCGCTGGACACTCCACATGATGAATGAAGACATTAATACAATCTACAGACGGAACCAATTATCTCTCATTCATCTTCACCATCTATTGATAACTGTCAAGAATAATAATTAATTGATTACTATTTTTGTACTAATGTAATTTTTTTACATATATAAAAAGATTGCAGGATTAATCTACTCTCTATTAGTATCTAATAACCTTCATCAATGTTAATTTTTAATGACATGCATTTCTATAGTTTATCTTAACCAATAATAGAAGTTTATCTCACATTGAAACGAGGCCATTGCATCACATTCAAAAAGACTTTGGCCTCTTTTCCATCAATGGCAGGCACCGCTAACTTTTAAAATGCCTTATGAAATAGGATGAATTTGACATGAAACAGCTAAACTTTGGCATCACAAAAAATTATCAAGAGGACAACTTTAAGTTTGAAAACTATCTCCAGATTTAACAGAGAGCATTTTCAATGTGTCTTACAGGTAGGTGAATACATTTAGATCTTATATTTAACCATTTGCAATTCAATTACCAGCTTAATTTTTGTTAGGCCATCCAAACTTCACTGATGATTGCCCCGACACACGACACGACAGTTTCTTCAGTTAGGCCATGCAAACCTCAACAATTGTTTTACAACTTTACAGTTTCGCTGATTCAAAAATAAATTTCTGGTGCCCTGACTATATGTGCCTACGAGTGCCAGTTTGGACTCAAAATAATTCTTCCAGTATTTGCAACTTTATGGATTCCTTTGTGTTCATTGCCTCTATGTGTTACATACATCAACATCTTCTTGAAACTGAAAGTTTTTTCCCAATATTAATGATGAATGACCTAAAAATCATCTTCAAAGGCTTTTCCTGTTTAGTTCCATTGCTGTATGTCAAGGAAACTACTGTAATGGTGTTTACAGTAATAATTGTATTAAGCTCTAGGAAAACTAACCTGGATGTTACATACACACACGGTCAGGTCATCTAATTAATAATTCATGCATTACATGAACATTTAACAATTGACATTTACCAGCCTCTTAATGCACAAGTGCAGAAAGCCAATGAAAATATATTACAACAACATGAAAGTTTGTTTCCACTAATTGATAAACAATCTCTATCTACCTCTTTCTATTAGTACATCAAGTTATGTAGCAAAGCATAAATATAATTTTCACAGATTTTGCATTTCAAACATGTTTTTGAAGTAATCCACAAAGGGAATCACTGCAGCTTCACAACTATCATATTGTTCTATTGTCCTGTATTATTTGGCACTATTAATTATTTCTTTTTTCCCATATGATACTTAGTGAAACAAATGCTGAAGTGCTGAACCAAAGCTGTCAATGTCACTAATGTTTGCTATTCACACCATGCAATTGTCAAATGGCTCAAAGAAACATTTACTACAATATATATTTGAAAAGTCAATGGAATCCTTAACAAACTCATGGAAAAAGAATTCTGTCTATGTACGTTTCAATCACATTTTAATTCCACTAGCCTTTTGTGACAGCCTATTGCCTCATAATAATTGACTGAAATGGGAAACTGCTAAAATGACAATGTATTACCTACATCATTGTGATTCAAATGAAGTTCTTGCCCAATATCAAACCTCATCTGTTATGACCTATGTATATTAGTCAAATCTAAGTTAACTTACGATTTACATTAATTAGCTTTTCACTAACCTTTCACTAAAAGTATTGTGTTTTCAGAGGTCTATTGCCACTATATGATCCATTTTTGCCTGTTCACCAATACGAGGCTACATTTCTCAAAACAAAACTAATCTGTCAATCTCTATTCATACACCCCCAAAAGTGTGATGTACTATTGGAAGCATAAGCGAAAGCGAATAGAACACACGCATGCGTACCAACCAGTTAACTAATCTCAAAAACAGACTATCAGGCGAGCGCAGCAAACCAATCAATTGGACGGGGCATGAGCAAGAGCAAATGCAGCGCGCGCCATCCAATCACCCGTTCTTGATAACATACTCTTAGGCGAGCGGAGCGAGCCATTCTAATCGATGGGCATGAGCGGGAGCGAGTGCAGCGCGCGAAGCGCGTCAACCAGATTAAGCTTTTTTTACTTGACGGGCTGGGGCGAACGAGCGAAGCGAGTGATGACCCCTAGTCTAATATATATATTCTGCGGAGTCACGTGATGACGCATTTTCCTTGCCAAAAACAATAGACTCGACCCGAAACAATAGGTCGAACGCCCCAAAACAATGGGCCGAAACGGCAAACGAGGTATCCATAAAGGCTTTTTTCTGAGGCCCTCAATTTGCCCTATTTTTAAATGAACTGTTCCTTGCCGGCTGAACCAGAAAGTTATCTATATGAGAGCTTACAGTTTCGACTAAAAGGTTGGGAAATTCTTTGTTAAAGTTCGCCTAATTGGCTATCACGGAAAAACGACGGTTTACGCTCGCGAAACTTCCAAATTCGCGTCACGAAATCCATTTTCGAACGAAGCGTTCGCTCTTCACGTGACGCGTTTCGCCTTTTGCTGCAATTTCATTGGCTCTTTCGCAACTTCACGTGAAAAGTCACGCGTTTTTCATTATCATGTAAACTAGCCCTCGGGTTGAACAGCAGGTACTTTTGGAGAAGACGCGTGTTTTTGTTTTGCACACAAAGGATAACTGGGCGCCTTTCAAAGTGTTTTACGACCTGAATTATCTTTGTAAAGACTTGCTAATTGTTTGAGAGACCTCTGGAAAATTACAGGACACAATTGAGAACACAGGTGATAGTTTTGTTTTGTTTTTTGAGTGAGATAGTTTTAGTTTTTGTACGACCGCCATTGTTGCTTTGGCATACTGTGACGCTTAGGCCCAATGTAAACAAAGTCAAAGTTTTAATAAACAAATTATAAGGGGTTATCAGGCAAGCTGAGCCAGCCAAACTGTTGTAAGAGGAGTAGGCAGAGGCATGAGCGTGAGCAAATGCAGCGCACGAAGTGCGCACTGTCAGTCAATGTTTCTTGATAATAGATAGACAGGCGAGCGCAGCGAGCTAACCCATCGTAAGTGGGGTTGAAAGGGCATGAGCATAAGCGAATGCAGCGCACGGAGTGCGCCAACCACAGGCGAGCGCAGCGAACTAACCCATTGTATGTGGAGTTGAAAAGGGCATGAGCATAAGCGAATGCAGCGCACGAAGTGCGCCAACCACAGGCGAGCGCAGCGAGCTAAGCCAGTGTACGTGGGGTTGACAGGGGCATGAGCGTAAGCGTATTGCTGGTTCTGTATACTAGTTCCATTGTGAATTATTCTTGAGGTCTTATTTCCGACAACTTCTGGCTGAAATAAGCTCTCGTTTGAGATTCTCGCATTTTATCCTTTGCCAAAGTCTTTTTCAGAAACATTACATGATTCAAATGTTGATGCCGCCTTTCGAATGATGAAGTAGTCATTAACCAATCAACAGTTGATTACGCCACCTTTCGAATGATGATGTAATCATTAACCAACTTGCCCCCCTCCGGGAAGCGAGCGAACACGAGCGCCCCTGGCTAGTCTAATATATAATCATGCAAAACTATCTTGTATCATACTATATCTAATATATATGTTGAATATTATCAAGAAACATTGGCTGATGGGGCGAACTTCGTGCGCTGGATTCGCTTAAGCTCATGCCCCTGTGAACCCCACTTACAATGGGTTTAAATGAGGAAAATCATGCAAATAGCGCCTGAAAAATTCATAACTTTGACTCTGTTCTCACTGGGCCTATGCGTTGCAAGGATGCCGAAGCAACCCCTACTATAAAAACCACAACTATTTAAACTTAAAACACAAAACAAAGCTATCACCTGTGTTCTCAATTGTCTCCTGCAACTCTCCAGGGGTCTTGAAAACAAATAGCAGCTTTTTGAAAAGATAATTCAGGTCGTAAAACACTTGAAAACACATGCGTCTTCTCCAAAAGTACCTGCTGCAACCCGAGGGCAAATAGCGAAAAACAATTGACAACGCACTTGGTTCGCGAAAAGAGCCAATCAAATTACATCAAAAGGCGAAACGTGCTACGTGAACAGCGAAAGCTTTGTTCGAATTTGGAGTTCGCGTCGCGAATTTGGAAGTTTCGGCACCGTAAACTGTGGTTTTTTCGTGATAGCACAAATTAGCGGAATAATTAGTGGAATAATTCAAAATTTCAGGAGAAAATAGAAAAACAATATCCATTACCCTGGTTAAATTAATAATCTGAACATTCTGTGTGAATTTCATTGCCATTTATTCACATACAAAAAAGTCTTTGTGATTACACGGTTCGCCGTTTCGGCACATTGTTTTGGGGCGTTCGACCTATTGTTTCGGGCCGAATCTATTGTTTTTGGCAGGGAAAGTGCGTCATCACATGACTCCGTAGAATATATATATCAGATATATATATAGCAATATTTGAACTTCTACAATAGTAACATTTAAACTTTTTCTTTCAACATCCAAGGTAAATATTGATTAATGTTCAAGGTAACATTGATTCACATACTCTCAAAACGATCTTGCTTAGAGCTTGTAATAAGTATTTTGATCTTTCAGAGGAGGTGAATTCTTTACCTAGTATGCCATTATACAATAATTCAAGCTGACCATCATCTTTTGAATGGAATGACTGTTTACGTTTCCCCAATTCTTGAAGCATAGCTTTTTAAAATGATTCCTTTCCCTCATCTAACACGTTTTTATTTGTATAATCAATATGGAATGTTATAAATTTGAATGCATTTGTTGCAATACAGTCTGCATTATGTTCAATATAAGGATCAATAATACCTTCTGCGGAAGATTTGAAACACTTCTTGCAATACTCCTTTGGTTTTCCTGAAAAGTAATTCAGGAAGTTTGCTGAATATGCATCTTGAATCCGCTCCTTTGACTTGAAAAGCTTGAGGATGCCCATGTCTATGTCAGATGATCTTTTCGTTTTGGATAGTTTAACTTCCAGCCTAACACGAAATGGTTCCTTTCTTGCCTGAAAGTGGTTTTAAGTCTTCATCATTCATACTTTGAAATATACCAATTTCGGACAGTGCCTTTATCATTGCTTCATTGAGATTGACACTGGTCCTGGTTGGTTTCTCACCTTTCCACCTTCGTGCACTCAGACAAAATTGCTGTGGCTCATCACCATTTTTTGAATATAAATTTCCATTCTAATCATATCATTGATAGCAGTATCTGAGTACTTTTCTAAAACGTCTGTGTATAGCAATTGAAATTTTGTAGTTACCCTGGCATATTGCTTCGATGTAACATTCACCTTTATTGATTCCAAATAGACTTTTCGAATCCTTGCCTTTAAATTCAATCTGTCCATCTCTATTCACAATAAGTTGGCTTTTGAACACACTAATCAAACGGTTGAACCCTGTTGACGAGAGCTGTATGTTCTTGATGAAAATCTTTCCTTTATTGTTCACTTCTACAATTAGAGGCTCCAGTTGGGTCATCATTGCTGGTTCTGTATACTAGTTCCATTGTGAATTATTCTTGAGCTCTTATTTCCGACAACTTCTGGCTGAAATAAGCTCTCGTTTGAGATTCTCGCATTTTATCCTTTGCCAAAGTCTTTTTCAGAAACATTACATGATTCAAATGTTGATGCCGCCTTTCGAATGATGAAGTAGTCATTAACCAATCAACAGTTGATTACGCCACCTTTCGAATGATGATGTAATCATTAACCAATTAACGGTCGATTACGCCACCTTTCGAATGATGATGTAATAATTAACCAATCAGCAGTCGATTACGCCACTTTTCGAATGATGATGTAATCATTAAACAATCAACAATTGATTACGCTACCTTTCGAATCATGATGTCAGCTTAGTTATCAATCTAATCCTTGACTAACATACAACCCCTCCATCTCTTATTCCTGCAGATTCCTCATATAAATCCATATTTGGTATGAAATAGCATCATAGTTGGTTGTAGAAGTATCTTGATCACTAACAATCTAATTTTGTATATTTGTTGTAGTAGTCTCGTTTTAAAATGTCAGCTTTAAGCTCTCACTCTAGTTCTCTTTATTGACCTATTTGCACCTCATCTACCTTTCATACCCCTTTTCCGCACCTGCTTCCTTCTTATTCTTCCCTTTCGACCACCTTGCATTTTCCTCATGGTTGTGTCTAAACCATATCCAGCTGCAACGATTCCTCCACCCTTTGTCACTTTCTTAGCACCTTTCAATACTAACTTCTTAACGGTTTGTTTACTAATTTGTTATGCAAGCGCTCTCCCACTCTGCCTTACAGCTGGCCTATAGCTTGTCTAGCCGTTACAGGTGCCATTGTTGATCCCATGTTTATTGATTTCAACTCTCCTTTCCCTTCACGTTTTTGTATGCTATCCCTTTTATACTTTCCTTCACCCATCATTAGTTTAGTTGCTTCAACTCCGCCATCATCCTTCCACATATTGTCTACCAGCATTGATGCTACAACACTGGCTGCTATACTAGCCATGATTATATCATAGCTATTAAATTGTAGCGTTCCCCCTTCTTGTATAATCCATTTCTTAAATTCTTCATCTAGATATGCCCACTTATCACATTATGTTTTTGGCACTCTGGCAGCTCTCTAAAATTATCTAGGGATGAATTGTAGAGGTCTTGATTTTTTCCAACCCTTTTGCCATATTGTTGGTTTCAACTCTCACTGTAATCCTTGTAGTGGTCTTGTTGCAATAGCTGTTTTCACAATCCATTTTTGTATATTCTTAAAGAGCCCATTACCTATAAGCATTCTAGATCTCTTTCTGTTAGACTTCCCCTTTTGCGTATGGATTCCCTTTCTCACCCTCCGACGTTGAGCCATTATAATTATCATCATTATAATAAAATGTAATCCTTATATAGACTCTTGTATACACAAATGAAACACACACACATAATTCATAAGAAAAAATCATTTTGTATGGAACGCCATGACTGCCTTATGTCCTGCATTAAATTTGCTTTGTGTCCTCTAGTAATTGCTTTTGATATACTTCCATTCGATTATGCCAATTTATGATTCAGTTGGGTCATCCTACAACCTCTTTGGGTGGATTTCAAGTTCCACTGTGTGCTTTTGTCATGCGTTTATGCTACTTTGGCCGACGACCATGCCTTCTCTTTGTTACGTTCTGTCATTTTAGCATGCAAGTGTGCCCAAAAACCATTGCTTTATGTTGAAGTATCATTCGATTGTGTGATTTCATCATTGCTTTATACTATTTCATCATTATGATACTTCTTCATTACATCATGCTATTTCATAATTACATTATACTATTTCATCATTGCATTATACTATTTCATCATTATACTACTTTTTCATTTCATTATACTATTTCACCATTCCATTATGCTATTTCATCATTATACTACTTTTTCATTACATTATACTATTTCATCATTATACTACTTTTCTTCATTATACTATAACTTCATTATACTATCCAGTTCAACATTAAACGGCAAACTATTTTGGCAGAAAACTCGTGTTATCCAACCCAACATTCAAGATGGCGGAAAGTCCTATGTGTATCATCCTTGAAAACTTAGGATTAAGACAGTTGAAAGAAAAGTTTTCGCGGGAGAAAATCACGCCAGATATTGTTGGGAATCTGTCGCTGGCTGAATTTGCGGAACTCGGTCTCACAAGTCGGAAATCCATAATGGAACTACGAGTAAAATGCACTGTGTATGGCAAAGATGAACAGCAACCCGAAAAAGAAATGAATGCAACTGGTGGGGCACCAAAATTTATCATTCCAAAAGAAATATTACAAGAGTTAATAGATGAGGAATTTACTATCGGTGATATAGCTAAAATGTTAAGTGTTTCTGAAAGAACAACATATCGCCGAATGTCTCAATATGGCATCAGAAAACATGCCTTCAGCGAATTGGGAGACGATGAGCTGGATATCAAAGTAACGGCTGTTATATCCGACTTTCCCAATTGTGGTGAACGGATGATAAATGCAATACTGAGACAAGGAGGTCTCTTCATTCAAAGGGCACGATTAAGGGACTGCCTAGGCAGAGTAGATCATGATGGAGTCCAGGCAAGAAAAAAAAATCGCTTGCACCGCCGAATTTACAATGTTCAAGGTGCAAATCACCTTTGGCATATCGATACCAACCACAAATTGGTCAGGTGGTATTTCATTATTACGGGTGTGGTTGACGGCTTCAGTAGGTTGCCCGTTGCATTGATGTGCACTGATAATAACAAAGCAGAGACTGTCCTCAAATGTTTCTTAAAGGGGGTTGAGGATTACGGTCTTCCCTTGAAAGCAAGGTCTGATAAGGGTTTGGAAAATGTACTTGTGGCAGATTACATGATTGAAAAGAGAGGTGAAGGGAGCATGATAACAGGAAAAAGTACCCATAATCAACGGATAGAGAGATTATGGCGTGATATCTTTATTGGAGTGCTTGGCTGCTTTTACAGGCTATTTTATTTCATGGAAGACGTAGGCATCTTGGATCCTTTGAATGATTTAAACATTGCAGCCCTCCACTATGTATTTCTTCCCGAGATCAACAATAGACTTTCGATATGGAGGGAGGCATGGTCTAATCATAGGATGAGATCAACAAAAACATCCCCATTACGTCTCTGGATATCAGGGCAAATGCAAAACCCTGCTGGTATCCAAATTAGTAATGAAGAGTTAGAATACTATGGAGCAGAAGGAAATATAGAAGATGACCTTAATGAGCAAGATGAAGGAGGGAGACCAATATTCTTTGCTCCTGATGTGCTCAGTGACGAATTGTTACAGCGCTTGAATGCATCAGTTCCACAATACTTTTGGGACCATAATCATGGCATTGAAATGTACCAGATAGCCCTTGAAGAAATAAAGCAATTTTTTCATATCTAACATATTTTATTCAAACAAGCTAACAGTACTCAATTGCAGTAAAATAAAAGCGTCCTTCGCCGCATAACGGCTATTAAGAAAACCTTCACGTACTACAATTCAAAGGTTTACCCTATTGTAAAAGCTTGCAATCAACGTTGGACTGCCATTTTTCATGAGATATTTTTTATAAACCACCCCAATCAATACAAATCTAAGGTTCATTTTTATGTTTTGCAAAAAATGATGATAGTACCCTGAAGTCTTTAGTTGAAATAATGTTATTGTAAATATTTGTCAGAAATTGAATAATGCTTCCAACCCCTCTTTGACGATGTAATATGTGAAAGTTTCTTGGCTACCAATAGAAACGAACGATTAACAAATACAGCTGTAGTCAACGAAAAGAACAAAAACTATTAATGCACGAATAAGGCAAGATATCATAAAACTGAAAGCGGTTTTATTGACTTCTTAATATTCTGTCTGAACAAATGCATAAAATATTTCAGTACTTAGCTTGAAGCTGATATCGCTTAAATAAGTCCAAAATAGGAATTGCAGAAGGCATAGTCGTAAAGTGCGAACAATGTTTCACTTGGAGGAAGACTCCTTGAAATAGAACTTCGTGGAAGCTTCAACTGATTAATGCATGTGCTTGCAGTTGGAATGAAATTCTGTGAATCTTCCACAAAAAGAATCGACGGGGGAATAGAAAAACCCAATGTCGGTTCTTCTTCACAACCTGTGACAAAAGAGAGTACCTTCTCTAATGTCACATTTTGTCTGCGTCCACCTAAGAGAAAATAAAGTTATTTTAAATGTAATATGCAAAGAACAAGAGCAAATCATCATTTGTGGAGCCAAGTCAAACAAAAGACTAGCTTTCGACAGGCTTAAGTTGTACATACAACAACAAAAGTCTTAGATCATCTGCTTACCCCAGTAGTCTCATACATCAGGGATCCAAAACCTTAACCGAACAAAAAGGACAGGTTTACGACAAAAAGTTAATTGTCAAGTTATATTTAGTGTTTTATGTTGGTTTGCTGTTTTACTCTATTTTATAGATTCCATTTTATTTTATATTCTCCAAGGACCTCTTGTTTGCTATAGATGATGTACATCGCAGTTTTTTGTGTGGTAAATCAGTATATAAATTTTCTATCACAAGAGTTCTCATGTTGCCTCTTTCCTCATGTTTTACAAGTTGTGTTTGCCACTTTACATCGTTTTGGAGCATTGTCATAAATAGGCATGTTTTGGAAAATATTGGGGGAAACTGCTCCCATTGCCTTTGGTTTATCTCAAGTGCTAATTTACATAAACATTGAGAAGCTTACTTGATGCCTCCCTCAAATACTTCATGAAACATGAGTACACAGCATCTTGCAGTTTCCTGGTGTTAGAGCCATCCTCTGCAAATATTGGCTTCAGTAACTGCACCAGCTTCTTGTACGTTAATATATCATTCTGATTTTGGCAAAATATCTGCAACAGCAACGGTAGCTCTCTGACTGCCTGTAAATTGTTGAGAAATAAATTAACAGGTGATGCCTATTGGGCAACAAATAGAAATTTTTCACTCAGTCCTTCAAACGGTATTCAACAATCAATAATTAAAAAACATTCCCAGTGAAGTTGAGGTCTTTGAAAGGCCTACACAGATTTGAAGAAGATCAATTTGGGACGGGATAGACCTGGCCACGACAATTTTAGCAGTACTTTTTAGTAGTACTCTCAACCGGTTTAACAAATTAAAATTTGAAACAAGAGGTGCCCACATGGCAAATAAACTATCAAACATTTCTTAATATGCTGTGGAAGATATATGGAAGCAAATCTCTTTGAGTGAAATGCGGTGAATATTTTACCTGACAAATGCCTATTTGTGCCAATCCATATCGCAATCTGCATATGGGGTTGTGTTCATGGTCTTCCTCATGCAGCACAGTGAATATTTGGTCTAATAATGTTTGACTCAAAAATTTTGGAATCTTCCCATTTTGTAATTTGCTGAGACCTGAAAGACACATGTTAAAAAAAATTCAAATAGTAGATTTTGCACTAACAGAATGATATATGCAATAATAAGAAGGGGCAAAAAACAGTACATATTTCATACAGCTTACCAAATAAAATTCCCACATTAATATAATCATCTCTGAAAGCAGGAAGCAGTCCTTTATCAAAGTACTTTTCCTTGATTGCCCTCATCATCATAGTAAAAAACTCTTTCCTTGGACCACCAAAGTCTTGCGCATTCTGAAATAAAGAAAATTGTCAAATTGGAGAAATGAAATGCAGGCATTTTTAAGGAAAAATACTTGTTACACATACTTGTTTTATTTAAAAAAACTCACCTCATTGTAAAATTGCACTTCCAGTGTGATAAATTTGTCTGCCAGGGATGCAATTTCATCCAAACCAGTTGCCAATATGTTGCTTCGGTCAACCATGATAAAATTTGTATTCCCATCAATTGATATTGTTGGATCTTCAACATCAAGGACTCTTCCACTGAACAACTTTTTTTGCAGGTACTTCACAATTTCAATGGGGTTTTGATCTAAAGATCTTGCCTTGATCTCATGTGTTGTCATAATTACTTTCTTAGTGACATTTTTCAAGTCTGGATACTCAAGAGAAAAGGCATCGCATTGTTGGACTGTATCATCTAATTTATCTGCCTCTTCTATTCCTTGAGTTCTTATTTCCGCTGGGACCACAATGGCATCTTCAACTGCTTCAACCTGATTCACAGTGGGATGTGAAACAGGGGTCGCATGGCTATGTTGTTCTTCGGTGCTTTGCAATGCTTGTTCGAAGGCTGAAACTGCTAATATTGCATCAACGTTGCCATCGCTTGACTCGTCACTTCCACTGAAAGATTCATAACCCCCACAAGATCTTATATGTGATCTTAGCTCATGGAGAAAAAGTTCACTACCGCATGTTATACATTTCTCTTTCAGTGAGGATTTGCTGTCTTGGATCATTTTCTTTGTGCAGAGATTCTTTTGGATGGGGCGTATGAATATCTTTCCTTGCCCCCCTCCAACTTTTGCTTTAATATCTTTTGCTGCTAAGCTGCAATTGAGTACACTAAGATCCCTGGAGTTAGAAAGACACTGCAAAAGCTCAAATCCTCCACAATCTTTCAACTGTGGATAACCAGCAGGAAATGCCCCGCCCTCGGGTACCTCTGCAGCAGTTAGCTTTTCTCTTACTTGATTTTCATCATCAGCTAAATCTAGCTTTATTTTCCGAAGACCAAGTCCAGCATTGTGCAATACCTCTTTCTCGGTCTGTGTTGGCACTTTGAAAGCAAACTTACTTGACAAACAGTAAAACTGAACTGTCCATGAACGGGCAAATTTCTTTTTGTTTGATGATGATGCATTTTTGCGACTTCCACCATCTTTGCCTCTGCTTTTACTACTTCTGCTGGAGAATAAGGACGCCCTTTCTCGCAAAATATCAGGATATGATTTTCGCGTAAGTGATGTAGAAGACGTCGATTGTCTTTCGCTTGCAAAGCTAGCAGCACCAGCACCAACACCAACGGCAGCCGCGCCGCCACGCTGCTGAACCTCCTTTCTGCAAATTTCTCGCAGTCTTGATCTGTCCCCCATGGTCACCACTCCCAAACGTACAAGCTCAACATCTGTTGCAGAGGTTAAAGTATCGAAGTCTACCCTTTCAGCTCGAAATTTTTCGAACAGAGTCCCAAGGCCAATTTTGTCAAGGGCAACTTGAAGTCGTTCACTGTCATCCGCCATCTTGATTGTCAGAACAGAAAGCATGCGCCAGAAAAAGGATGAATTGAACTGCATTGCATTTGTTTGTTTGGTCAGTTGAATTGGATAGTATAATGTAATGAAAAAGTAGTATAATGATGAAATAGCATAATGGAATGGTGAAATAGTATAATGAAATGAAAAAGTAGTATAATGATGAAATAGTATAATGCAATGATGAAATAGTATAATGTAATTATGAAATAGCATGATGTAATGAAGAAGTATCATAATCATGAAATAGTATAAAGCAATGATGAAATCACACAATCGAATGATACTTCAACATAAAGCAATGGTTTTTGGGCACACTTGCATGCTAAAATGACAGAACGTAACAAAGAGAAGGCATGGTCGTCGGCCAAAGTAGCATAAACGCATGAAAAAAGCACACAGTGGAACTTGAAATCCACCCAAAGAGGTTGTAGGATGACCCAACTGAATCATAAATTGGCATAATCGAATGGAAGTATATCAGAAAGCAATTACTAGAGGACACAAAGCAAATTTAATGCAGGACATAAGGCAGTCATGGCGTTCCATAATTTTGGCTATATCAACATCATCATCCTTAATGATACGAAGCAAACAATCTGCCCATAAACTAGCAACGTCATATTGTTCCAACCAACAAAATTATGTATGTACACCTTTTTGCATTGCATTTCACATGTCTAACATACACACTTTAACAATGGCATTACAATTTTTTCGCAAAATGTTAACAACCTTTAGCATAACAATCTGATATCTGTTAATTTACAGAACACAAAAAGAGGTTTTCGTTAAAATTGGGAAAGCACTGCCAAAACGAAAGCCCGGTAAAAAAGCCGGGCTTTCTTTTTGGCAGTGCTCATTAAGGATGATGATGTTGATATAGCCAAAATGATTTTTTCTTATGAATTATGTGTGTGTGTTTTATTTGTGTATACAATTTTTGGCTATACTTCTCTTTCCCTTTCACAACATACCCTTCAGGCTGTTGCATGTAGATGTTTTCTTTCAAGTCGCCATTCAAGAACGTGGTGGTGATGTCTAGTTGATGCAATTGTAAGCCATGCTTGGTGGCTAAGGCTACAACTGTGCGTATCGATTCAAACCTTAGGACTGGGCTAAAAGTTTAATTGTAATTATGACCATGCCTCTGCGTAAAGCCTTGCACCACGAGTCGGGCTTTAAATTGATCTATTTTCCCTTCTGCATCGAATTTCTTCTTAAAGACCCATTTGCTGCCGATGGCAGTGCTTCCGTCAGGCAATTCAACTAGATCCCACACTTCATGTTTCTACAGCGAATTCATTTCGCTGTTCATTGCTTCTTCCTTTCTGGGCTAGCTCTTGCCTCAGATACAGATCTTGGGTCACTTGACTCATGATTAGCAACATTTACTCTTACTCCAAAGAAGTCTGTGGGCCATCTCGATCTTTCAGATCTTCTTAACACTTGTTCTTCTCTGACATTAGTCTCACCATCAACTATTTCTTCATGAACTTCATCATTGCTTAGACTCTCTAATTCAAAGTGATTTGATTCCGTTGCATCATCAACTTCATCTTCTTCAAACTGTTTTGCATGGTTGTCTTCTCGTTGAATACAACATCTCTGCTTAATATTACTCGTCCCTTTTCGCGGTTATACAGACGATAGCCTTTAGTTTCGATTCTATAGCCGAGAAAGGTGCATTTTTGAGCCTTTGCATCTAACTTGCGTCTTTCGTTACTGGGTATGTATGTGTGTATATGCCTCACATCCGAAGACGTTGAGATGCACGTTTGGCTTTTCTCCTGTTAGAGCTTCGTATGGCGTCATTCCAGGTACGGCGGTGGTTGAACTTCGGTTTTGAAGATAATCTGAGTTGCTAGTGCTTCTGCCCAGAACATCTTGTGAAACCGGAATCGGATAACATGGCACAAACCATCTCTACTAGTGTTCTGTTGAAATATTCTGCTACACCATTTTGTTCAGGTGTTTTTGGTACTGTAAACTGATGACGTATTCCTTTGCTCGTCAGGTAGTAGTGAAATACACGGCCTTAGAGTTCCAACTGCGCTTGCGCAGCTGTCGGGCCTGTTGCTACGCGACATTTTTTTAGTAAACACTCGAGCAAACTCAGGACAAAATGGCGTATCACTGTGCAGCAAACAACTGTTCAAGCAGCTCCTACAAAATTAAAAGATGGAGGCAACAGTTTTGTACGGAACATGATAGCATGAATGCAGAAGGAAGATGTACTTGCACAGTTGGATTTCAACTTTTTCCTTTCACAACTGAAAAGAAAAACAAGGAGGGAAAGATGATGTGGAAAAAGCTAATCAACCTGCAAGACCCTCAGAGTAAAGTGAAGCTGTGGTCACCATCAGAAGATTCTAGAGTTTGTTCTAAACATTTCGTTGATAGGAAACCGACACCAGAAACCTTAACCCCACTGTCAACCTGGGATATGTTGCAAACGAAAGAGTCAGTAGAATGACCCTTAACTCAAAGCGGAGAAAACTTGAATGATCTTTTGAGCCTGCTACTAGGCCGAGGCCCACTTGCTCAAATGCAGATGATGTTCCTCCTGATGATGAAGATGTTGTCATTATGCCATATCATGAAGGTAGTGATGAAGAAGACACTGAAACTCGAGGTATGATGTTCGCAAGAAATTTTGGCAATCAAGCTGTGTTTTTTATAATTATTCTGGTTGGTATTGTTCTACATCTTGGCAAGCTCTGTGTTCAGTTTTCAAAAAAAGTGGCACAGCTTGAGTCAGAGAACGAAAAAAATCAATTGGAGATTGAGAAACTAAAGAAACAGATTAACCAACTTAAAAAGAACTGTGATTGCTCAGAGCCAGTGAATAGGAGACTTTTAACAAAAAGACGTGAAACTTTATACCAATTTTCCTGATTTTGGTTTGTTTGATGCCATTCATGCTGCAGTAGCACCATGTGTCAAAAGAAGATGGAAAGGCATTAAATGTATCTCATCAAAAGTTAGAAGGAATTTTACTGCATCTCCGAAAAAATTGGTCCAGATAGAAAGCTACAAGGTAGGGATGAATTTTTGTTGACAATGATGAAACTCAAGCTTGGACTTTTGCCCTAAGATTTAGCTTCAAGATTTAAAATTTCAAAAGGGCTCTGTTCACAAATCTTCCATTCCTGGCTTCGAGCATTATCAATCTTCTTACAACACATGGTTTATGTTCCAGATGAAGAAATCATAAGAGAAACGACTGCAGCAAGATTCGGGCAATTTAAAAACATCCACTCAATCATTGACTGCTCTGAAGTATTCTCACAGTCACCAAAAAGTCATGTTTTACAAAGTGCTACTTGGCCAGAGTACAAGCATCATAACACTGTTACGTTTTTAGTGGCTGTATCGCCTAATTAGAATATAATTTTGTCTCAGAGGCATAGGAAGGAAAAATTTCAGACAAAAAATTTACCATTGACAGTGGGTACCTTGATAAGGTTCCACCTTTCATGCGTGTCCTGGCTGATAAAGAGTTTAATATTGCTGATGAATGTGCAGGAAGACATATTTTCGTGTCAGTTCCTCCTAGAAAGTGTGGCACTGCACAATTCACTCCAAGTGATGTTAAAAAAACTAGCAACATAGCAAAAGTTAAAAATTTAGTGGAGCAAGTCATCCGCAGAATGAAAACTTACAAAATTATTGGAGACAAACTTCCAATTTCATTATTACCACACATTAATGATATTCTTATTGTTTGTTTGGCCCTTTCAAATATAGCCTTCAAACCAATCTTTATACAGCAGAAAGTACTATTTTGTTAATTTCGGTTTATTGATAATTGTTTATCTAATGTTTTAGACTTGCAACTTAATTTGCCATTTGTTCTTATAGAACAAAGTCATTAAGTTATTCAGAAAATAAAAAATGGGTCATATTTTGGGAAATTTGTAGTAAAACTTTCCAAAAAGTTAGTAAGCAGGGAAGGGTTTTTTTCAGGCACCCAAAATCCACAACAAGTAAACCATCATCAAAAAAGTATGTATGAATTAAAAAATATATTTCTAGAAATCCAATACACACAAAAAGTTAATAAGTTTGGTTGGAATGTCCTGAGAACAGAGAACTGAGAACAAGACCATGATTCTTTTTTGGTTGGAATGTTGTGTTCTGTGATGCGTACACATTTGAAGTGGTACCACAAAGGACATGAATCACAACCTATGCTTCCTTCTTTGATGCTTACAGGGGTCTCCACTATATCCTGGTTGCAAATTCCACATAAGAAAACAAGAGCTTTTGTTTTCTTGGCAGCTCTTTTTTTGGAATAGATGCCATTTCGTTCCTTTTTTGAAATTAGTGCTCTTTGTATAGCCATTTACATCAACTTCGTTCACTCTTTTGCTCAATTCATCATTTGTTTCTTTGGGATCGACATTGGTATTCTCAACCTGTGTAGAGTTAAGGCTCTGCAGTTTAATCCTTAATTTACAATGTAGCATTTCTGGTGCAACAAACTTCTTCCGAAAGCAAACCAACTTACAAAATAGTTATCTCTCTGTGAAGAAAATGGATTTACTCCTGCCATTCCTTTGTTCAGATTGAACATATAGTCTGAGTAATACAAGTGTATTTGTCAGCTGGCCAACTTCTACTAGGCCATGCTGATAATAACAGGAAAGTAATATTATTCTGAAATAGAATAGAATGGTCCCTCCCTAGATGAGAATGGTCCCCCCACGGATACGGGTTTCGCCTCCACGGATACATGTCATGTCAACGGGGATACATTTACGCATCCCCGGATACACCCGGCCCCTCCATGGGTACAGGTTTTGCTTCCACGGATACATGGCATGCCTTCAGCGATACATCACGCCTCCACGGATACATGTCACACCTCCATGAATACACAGTTCGCCTCCACGGATACAAGCTTCGCCTCCACAGAGACATGGGTGCCTCCATGAATGAATTTGTGCCTCCCCTCATTCTTTTAATGGAGTTTTTGCCTCCAAAGAAACGGATTGCGACTCAAGGAATACAGAAAACCACTGCACAGAAAGAAACATGAATTATGTCCACTACATGACTCCATAATTGTATCTCCATCAAAAGTCTCAGGACGCAATAACAAGTTTTTCGACATTGAGATGCAAGTTGATATTGTGTTTGTAAGAAAGTTCGTGTCATGGAGACTAATGCAGTCACACCAAGTCTCTTCATGGAAAAAGCAGAAGTGAAGGCACCTGTGAAGTTGAATAACATTTCTATTTCAAAAATGTGACTTCCGTTTTTTAACGCTAACACAGGCAGCCAACTCCATGGCATTCCTGTTCTGTCATTTCCGTCATTTCCAAAGGTTCGGTCATTTCCAAAGGTAATTAAAGATGTACCACAGGCAATCACCAATCTGGTTGTCAATACATTTAATTTTTCAATTTCAATTTCATTTCATATTCAGCAACTATTACAACAATAACATCAACAAATTAATCTAAGGAATAATGTAACAATTTGTAATAAAATAATTTCAACAATAAAAAGTTGCCTAGGGTACCAGGAGGAACCAGAACGGTTTTCGAGCCCATTATCCTAATAGTTAAGTGTATTCTAAAACTAATAATTTGCAACAAGGTTAACAATGAATATTTGCACGGTTTTTATGATGTTGACCCCGTGATGACGCTAGAGGCGTATGAGACGACCAGAGGGCATAGACTCAAGTTACATAAGAACAGTTTTAAACGATTGTGCGACAGAAATTCTTTAGTACAAGGGTTTTGAATAGCAGGAACAGTCTTCCAAAAACAATCGCAGAAGCTGCATCATTAAATATGTTCAAGAACAAGTTTGACAATCATATCAGAAACTTAAATTATTCAACTGATATTGACACATTTTATTCGAATTTATTTTTACTTATTTTGACTTTCATGGACCTGTTTAAAGGCTCCAAGCCTACTAGCAGTAATTAATATAGCATAGTATGGTAATAAAAATTGAGTTTAAATTTGACAGGGTTATATATTTACTACTTCAAATATCAATATTTGAATTTGAAAATTATCATAAACAGAAACAAAACAATTTTTAAAGAAAATGAAAGATAAAACTGGGCAAAATGAAATGAGAGAGGCGAAAAAGAAAAGAAAGGGAGGGACACGTATACAATTCTATTTTAGTAAAACAAAGAGTAATATTGTTAAACGTTTTTATTTTTTATTGTTTGTGTTTATATATATTTTTGCAAAAGCCATTTGCGAAGATGCTTTTGAAATAAAATTTGTTTAGACATGGAGCGAAGTTCTAAGGAATCTCATTCCATATTTTGACTCCATTAAACATGATATATCGTTTTTTAGGCTAGTTTTAGCTTGGGGAATAGAAAATTGTTTGCTTACAGCTTGCCGTGTATTGTAATGATGTCTTGATGTAGTTTTTTGGAAGAGTTCTGTCGTGAGGTGCTTCTTTTAGAATTCACGCCAGAGCTGGGGACGGTAGTCAGAAGTTCGGTAGGCGATGTGTCGCTTGCGATTGTGCTGATAACGCTAAAGTTTGACGCAATAAAGAAAACAAACTTTTTGTGAAGGGACACGGCTGACCCGAAGGCCGCTATTGTACCACTTGTCTTCTCAAGGTTGAAAGACGGACTCTCTAAATCTAAATCTAATTGAACTCAACTCATTTTACGTTATTTATGTTTACAATAATAATCAAAACAAGCGTGGTGACATGGTGCTCCATTTCTGTGCACCTGGGACCCTAGTGTGGATTGGCATGTGCCTTCACACTTTCAAGCACGTGCACCAGCCAACCACGCTCATACATAACAATAATGTAAACAAATACGTGCAAAATACAAGATACAATTGTAGTTAACAATGACCCACACAACAGTTCACAGAAAAAACCCATTTATGATCTGGCATTTATATCGTACATGAATGCTGCACATTGCACAGTATAACTATCCTGAAGGTTTAAGATACCAAATTTATGGAAGATTGGTTTAGAGCTT
The DNA here is from genome assembly GCA_013076295.1 of Sanderia malayensis. Lineage (NCBI taxonomy): Eukaryota > Metazoa > Cnidaria > Scyphozoa > Semaeostomeae > Pelagiidae > Sanderia > Sanderia malayensis. The sequence goes on along the minus strand of RQOL01000374.1, from coordinate 2,671,132 downwards.
GCTGTATTTTTATCAAAATTCATAATCCTTACAGCTTTATTTAGATTTCGACTCACTGATTTTAGATAGGATTTGTTTGCATTACCCCAGTTTATTAATATAGTTAATATGAGGCTCAATAAAAGCATAATATAAATTACCTAAGATATTTTGAGGTACATAATGTCTCATCTTAGCTAGTATTCTGATACCTTTAGAAAAGTGAAAAATTACTTGTTGAATGTGCTGTTTCCAGTTTAGTTTCTTATTCAAGAGTACACCAAGGTATTTTATACAATGTTTTTGAGCTATTGATTTATCGTTGATGGAGAACTTATTTTATTTGTTACATTTTTTCTTGAAGGAGAAATCAATAGGAAATTTGATTTATTAACATTTAGGGTTAGTTTATTTGCTGTTACCCAATGCGAGACTTTGCCTTGAAGGTCATTTAGATTTTTGTGTGAGAAGAATATACTTTTGTCATCAGCAAAGAGATGAATTTTTAGAATACTTGATCAGCAAGGCATATCATTTATATATAAAAGTAGTAACGAAGGCGCAAGGTACAACATTGTTTACAACAGCAGCATTGCATGTATTATCTTCATCCAAACAGTTTCACATAAACTGGGAGAACCCCGCGAAGAAAGTAGAAAGTATAAATTACCATGAACATACATGGTAATTTTACTACTTGATTTTATTCCATCGAGTATTCTCAGCTTCTTTTGCATTTTTTGACAAGGTGTTAAATTGATTCTAGTCTGATTCTTGAAATTTGGATAAGCCATTTGTGAAGCAAGCAAAATAAGAAACAGGCAGGTTGAAATCAAAGCCAAGTGTTGGTATAACAGAATTTTTGTTGTGACAGCCTACAGTACAGGCCAGTTTTTTCTGCTTTTTTGTTCTTGAGAAAAAGAATTTTTATTCTTTCAAGAATTTTTGTCCAAAGAATTCCTTTTCTTTCTTACTCAATTTCTGGTCATTGGATTTTTCTTGGGCAAAGAATTCTTTTTTTTTCTCGAAAAATTCTTTTTCATGAATCATTAGCATAGGGAATACTCTAGAAGCAGACTTTGCTACACGCATTTTTTTGTAAGGAATTTCAAGTCAAGTTAAATTCCTTGGCTGAAAGGTAAATTTGGGTACTCAACATTTCTTAGCAATTCCTTAGCTTTTTTCTTAAACTTTTGTTGTTGTTCTGGGAATACTATCTGCAACAAATGGGAATGACATCTTGTGTTAAATTTCATCCATTCTTGAAGGCATAAAAATGATTGATTAAATGTTTCAAACTAGGCCAAGCATAATATGGAGATATTTCAAACCTCGTTTCCATGCCATAAACTTTGTATGCCTTCGAATAAACTTTGTATATAATTGTCATAAACTTTGTATCCATCCTAATAAACTTTGTATGCATCCTAATAAACTTTTTATGCATTCAAATAAACTTTGTATGCATTCGAATAAACTTTGTATGCATTTGAATAAACTTTGTATGGCACATATGGGCTTCCGTAGTTCATAGAGCTTTTGGGCCAAAAATAATTTGATTTCTTCCCAGTAAAGATTTGGTGGAAAATGAGCCTGAGGTACAACCTTTACCTGATTATCTTTAATTTACTTTATATTTACACTTATTTACAGTACATGCTTACTTGTCATTCATCCTCAGCATCAAATACAATTACTCAAAAAATGCTTCCAATCGTTTTACTAGGATCTTTTTTTAATAGTTGGCATTAGTTGCTGCCCTTGCAGAGAGGGGTTGAGTTATCATTGCCTCAATATTTTTGAGCTATGTAGAAATTTGAACTAAATTTGTGGACTTATTTTTTAGGCTTTTTGCCTCTTGGCATAAACTGATATTGATAAAGTACAAAAATAAATGGATTAAAATAAAGCTAAGGTGCCACGAGGAGCATTTTTCATGCACATGCAATGCAACATTGCTCCATTGCAAGCGCACGAAAAAACTCGCTCGTGGCCCATGGTAATTTCTCCTCTGCAATGCAACAAATAACACTGCGTGGAGCAAAAATTTTGATAAAATTAAACAGTCTCTGCAACAATTTTTACCTGGCTCCACGGGGAACATTTTCAGGCGCAGCTATGGGACATGTTGCATTGCATGCGCATGAAAAATGTTCCTCGTGGCGCCTTAGCTTAAGAGTCCCGTAGGGTGTCAAAAGATTTAAAAGTCCATAAAAAATGAATGATAAAATAACATGTGGGACTTATTACTTCAAGTCCTAGTAAAACATATGTTGGATAGTTTTTTGGATAGTCAGGAAATGTAAACTACACCGAATCAGAATGCACCCTGGACTTCCTTAAAACGTTCTTCAAAAGGGCTTTTGCTGCCGCTAAAACTTTCCTGTGTGTTCAGATGTGTTGAGTCTTTTTCAGTGAGGCCACTAAAAACAGTAAACATGAACATGAACTTTATGGACATGAACTCTGGACCATTGAAGGACCAGCTTATGAACAGGTTCTCAACTCTTCGCAATGGTCCATTGAAACTAAGATCACAGTGGAGAACCTTGCAGCATTCAGATCAATTCTTGTATGGGAGGAATTGGTGGGGAAAAAGGAGGAGCATCCATTGTTGAGGATACATTGAGAAGCATCCTCAACAGCTGTCAGAGTGGTCTATTACTAATAATTTTGAGATAACAAGTCATGCCATTTCTTCCATAATTGTCTGGGAAGATCAAGATTGCTTTGACGAGAGAGAGCAGCAAGTGCTCGTGCATTTAATGATCGTAACAATACTAATCCCCACCCTGGTAATGAAACTCGTCGTACATTTTATGGTTCACACTATTCGTCTAACAATTCTACTTCAAATAATGCTCCTCGTCCTTACCACTCATCTAATAATCGTTTTTCAAGTCAAGTCAAGTCACTCCTATGGCCTGATGGCCGTTTGGGCACTTTGAGTTCATACACAATTTTCTCCATTCATCACGATTCTGTGCAATTCTGAAACATTCAACAATGTTCTTGGTTGTCCAATCTCTTATGTCATCTGTCCATATTCTCTTCGGCCATCCTCTGCTCCTCGTCCCATTCACACCACGGTGCATCCCATGTAGAACGTACGCCGAAGTTACGCTGTACTTTCACATATGTATGCCAGAAATATAAATACTAGGTAAAGCTGAAAAAATTGTACGCCTGTGAAAAGTAGTCCAATACAACTTGTAATGTAATGTTATACACAGCAGCACTCTCGTTTTCTCGTATTTAAATATAAGTAAACGCAAGAAAACAATTGAACAGAATAGCATTACATTTATGCTTATTAATAAAAAGAGTTTCTTAATCGGACAACTAAATTAAAAATGGACAACGTCCAAGATCTGAATCAACCCTGTCAACAACTTTTGACACATTGTAACTGGCTGCTCGGCTGGAGTAAGAGGTGTTCTTCCTATGAGAAGGCATGTTATTGTCACCAGTCAGATACAGCTCAACACCCTCTTGTATAATCCTGTCACAATTCTTGAGGGAAGGTAGACACCAGTTTACCTTGGTCTGTCTTACTAATGTGTCATTTCTTTGGCCACCAAACTGTTGCTGATTCCGTATTGAGTTATAAAAGCTTCCAGCAATGGCTTCTGGACCCCCCTTTCCTAATGCAATATCAAGCAGTGCACAAGAAGGAGGCTTCACTTTGTCGTAGAACTCCTTGTCAGCATAAAATGACTGATAAACGCTTTGCTCCTGCAGTGAGACTTTCTTTCTACTGCTATCTTCAAATGTCATCTGAAAGACTGAATCTAATGAATCTGATTTTTCTTCCAAAAATTCTACCATCTTGGTATTCTGGTCAGTGTTCCCTAACTTTTTGTCCGAAATTTCTACAAACCATGTTGGGCACATACCACGCCATATTGCTTTTGCCATAGATTTCTTGATCTTAGAAATGTACGTATGTGCCATTCGTCTATCAAAACATATTGCGGATGCAATCATATGCGGCATTTTTGAGACAACTGCCAATAATTTCTTGCATTCGTCTACACCATACTCTTCAATTTCCCCAACCTCCATTATATAATCCACAGTTCCATCACCATTCAACATCCCACAATGTAGCTTTACTAGACTTGCAGCATCAAATATTTGCAGTGTGGATACAACATGATTATTCACAGCCAAATTAATCCGACTTTGTAGGGCTTCACAAAGATGTTTCGCAAATCCTTCTCTTTCTGCTTTAATGTTGGCATCTTCTCGCATTTGCCAGATATATCTATCAATGCCAGCTTCTTTTCCTTTATCTTTCATGATTGGCCAACCTTCAAGCAATGTTACACCTTTAAAAGTCCCTTCGGGCTTCAAATTTTATTTTGCCTTCTGCAATCTAGGATATGCCTCTGGAGCACCTCTGGCAGCTGTTTCGAGCTTTTGACAACTGGCCACCACAGTTTCAATTTCCAAATAGGTGTGTCCAGTGACTGCGATTTTTCCATCAGTTGAACAACAGGCTCCATTATATCCAGTATTGCAAGAAGGCCTTCAACATAGTCCGATCCAGTAATCATGTACTGCCATTCTTCGTCTGGTGTTCTATTAGGATGCAACAAGTCGAAAGCCTTTACATATGCCTCGTAACTGCTTTCTATTTTTACCCATTGTTCATGAGAAGAGCTTGCAAACCGTTGGGTTGCATATGACAGCGGCCTCCTTGCACTTGAATCTAGGAACGCAAAACCTTTTCCAAGTGAAAGAACATGATTGAAGATGTTGCTCCTTTTGATAAACAGACGAAAAAAGTCGCCGCTTTTTGTTTTCTCATCTCTTACATCAGTGACAGCTAAATTCAGCACGTGACCAGCATCCCAAAGTTACAGGCAAGGCTAAATCATTGTCTTCTTCAATATTCAGCTCTTTTCTCAAGTGTTTCGAAAATGCACTAGCCTGGTAGGGGCCATCTGCAGCCACACCGCACATTTGTGAAACGACAACTTCTGAAAAATGATCTCTCAACAGTTGAATTACTTGTTCAGCAAGTAAGTCGTAAGATGCTTCTCCGATTTCAGTGTAAATTTTTGGAGCACCTAAAATTTTGGCAAGGAACACCTTGGTCATTTCTGGCCACCACAATCTGTGCTTGTTTGGTCAATCGGGATAGTGTGCCTTTGTCAACCGTAACCCAAAAGTGTGGTGACAGTAGTGTAGATGGTACGGCCTTATTCAGCCAAATACTGGTTCTCTTCTTTATAACAGTTTCAAGACAATACAAGATGTCATTAAAGTTGAATGAATTTGTTGAATGCCAAAAATGATATCAGTGTCTCGAAATGCATTGCTGCAGCTGCAAGTTTAAGGTCGACTATAGCTGCTTTAAATATGTTTCTTGCTGTAGTTGTCATCTTTTCTTCTGTCTTGAGATGCTTGCTGCACTGCTTCATTGCAGTTTGATGGTTTATGGAACCTTCACCGATCAAACAGAGATTATTGAGAATCAGGGTTTTCTGACGATATCATAGTTGATTGTGTCCCATAACCACGGATCTTGTTTTCGTTGCATTTAGGAAAAGTCCAGTTGCCAAGGTTCCGTTGCTTGACTTCCGCAACAACTGGTTTGCTAGGAAAGGAGACAAATTTGCAAGAATTGGTTTCGCTCCTTGCTGCACCCTGAAACAAGGGAGACAACGAATAATTGCACACTCCTTATCTTCGTCATAAAACCTTTGAACCCCACTTACAATGGGTTAGCTCGCTACGCTCGCCTGTGTATCTATTATCAAGAAACATTGACTAATAGGGCGCATTTTGTGTGCTGCATTCGCATACGGTCATGCCCATACATACATACCTACATACATACCTACATATAAACCTACTATAAAAACATACTATACATACTATACCTACTTTACCTACTATAAAAACATACTATACATACTATACCTACTATTAAAACATACTATACCTACTATACCTACTATACAAACATACAAACACTTGCGGAAAGTTTAAATGAGGAAAATCATGCAAATAGCGCCTGAAAAATTCATAACTTTGACTTTGTTTTCATTGGGCCTAAGCGTGCTGAAGTGACGCTTACTACAAAAATCACAACAATGTCAATGTTCAACTTAAAATACAAAAACAAAGCTATCACCTGTGTTTTGTATTGTTTCCTGCAACTCTCTAGGGTCTTTGAAACACGTCTTCTCCAAAAGTACCTGCTGCAACCCGAGGGCAAATGGGGAAAAATGATCGACATCCCATATGGGTCGCACGAACAGGGCCAATCGATTTGCAGGAAAAGGCGAAACGGGTCACGTGAAGACCGAACACCTTGTTCGAAAATGGGGTTGGGGACGCGAAGTTGGAAGTTTCGCCAGCGTAAACCGTAGTTTTTTCGTGATAGCACAATTAGGAGAATAATTAATGGAATAATTCAAAAATTCGGGGGAAAATCGAAAAACAAAATCCATTACCCTGTTTAAATGTATAAACTAAACACTTAGTGTGAATTTCATTGCCATATACCCACATACAAAAAAGCCTTTGTGATCACATGGTTCGCCGTTTCGGCCCATTGTTTTTGGGTGTTCGACCTATTGTTTCGGGTCGAACCTATTGTTTTTGGCAAGGAAAATGCGTCATCACGTGACTCCGTAGAATATATATTAGATATATAAGTATGAAATAATTGATACGAGGACATTACAAATACAAGGAAACGTGGTACCCTAAGGTATGATAGCAATTGTATGACAACATGAATTAACAATGGAGCTTATTCGAGAGGGGCAATTCGTCAGGACTTGGGGTATTGAGATCAAGATTAGCCCTACTTGTAAAAGTGTCTTAAATTATATTGTACCTTGTCCCAAATCCTGCTAGTCCGTTTCTTATGAAGGGGTTTCATATAAAAAAACGAGCATTGCAGATCTTTTCAAGCCTGGAATCTTAAAACTTAAAAATTAAATATTCTTCAAACTTAATTTTCCACCAAGAAAGGCATTATACTTCAAGTTCTCTCTTGGAAGAGCAAAAAACAGTTTTTGTGTAAAAAGCGGTTCTCTTCAATGTTGTTATCAAATATAACAGGTGCAGGAACTTCTCCATTAACGGCGAGTACTTGCACACAGACATGTCCAGGCGAGATAGGGTTATCATGCAACACATCCCTTTCAAAAAAAGGAACACCAACAGCCAAGCACTGTCCATTGTCAATATAGGTTATCCCTAAATATGCAAATTTCTATGGCACACGATCACATGCTATTCGAAAGCACTACTCTTTCCAGTATTTATAATAAAAAATATAAGCGCACAAAGAAAACCGTTCAAAGTGGATGTTGCAATACACAGAACGTTGGATACCTTTCTGAACAAGTAAACTTTCAGTCTTTTTTTCTGGCTTAAAAAAGGAGCGAAATTGCGTTAATTACACAGAGATACAACTTCGCTTGCATCTCTCTGTAATAGATAGCTCCAAATAGATAACTCTAAGAACCAATCACTATGCAATGGACATGGATGAAAATTAATTTCATCAATACCACTCTGTTGATTTCCACTTCCATTTTCTTCTATAAGCAAAACAGGAATAAATAGTGAGCATTATGACACTATGAACGATAACTCTAACTCTATCACAAGTAACACTGGGAATTGAATTTGAAATATACATGTGCATTCTTACCTTCAATCATTTCCCCTTCCTCTGCATACTCATCTAGAAAATTGGTAGTGAACTTAAATTGCTAATGCAACGAATTTTTATGGTGTTTTTTTTTTCAAAAATCTATAGATTTCAATGCATTGATTAACGTGGCGCAAATAAAATTTGCAAATTATGTATACTTTTTTCTCCATTAACCTTCAAAGTAGGCAATTTCGACCTTTTTCGTGCGAAAACTGAACATCACTGTAATGTCATCAAATGTTGTGTCTGCAGCGTCAAGCAGGCTTTCTTCTATTGAAATTCGACATGGCGAGCTGTGAGCGAGCACACACATAACAGGTATCTCAGGAGCAAATAAATCATAGAACTATTTACATGTCGTAGAGATACATAACAGAGACAATTGTACAATTACTGAGTGTTGTGAAAAATATCATTTCATAACGTTGCTGGTAGTATTTCAAAACCAATCAAACAGAACAAGTTCTTTTTAAGGAGTTCAGCAGGAGACAGACATCATTCGCACCCACCGACCAGGATAGCAGGATTTTGTTCATTATAGCGCTCATTTTTGTTTTGAAGTAAACAGAGATATTGGGAAAGGATTAAAGATGAGATTAAAGCTAAAATCAAACGCTACTTTTGCAATAAATGCAGTAAACAAGCTCATAACCCAAAGTGTGACTCTCAGCTTTACTCAGGCCTAAGCATTCAAGCAAGGAACAACAATCTATGGTTTCATTTAACTCCAAAGGGAAATTGTGAGAATGAGGAATATCTATTGAAAAGAGAGAGGAACCTTAGGATAAGCATGAACTCTGAAACCATTGTGGACTCTCTATTGAATATAGTCATCTTAGGAGAGTTTGATAGAGTAATTAAAATTGATGCTCACAAAACGTCATCTGTGATTGGTAATCACCATGGATAATGTTACAATTAACAACTTGTTAGCAAAAAGGAAAAGCTTGCATATTTCTATGGCATCTTTGGGAAGGATGAAATTAGGAGCATCAATATACATTCACTTCCCTGTTCATTCATTTTTAATGAGGATAATTTCACTGGTAGAGGTACGAATTGGGTAGCTATCTACATTGATGAAGACAGAAATCTGGAATTTCATGACTTCTTCAGTAGAAGGCCCACATTAAAAGAGTTCAAATGATTCATTCAACCTTCCAACTTCGCTTATAATAATACACAGATTAAATCGTATGAGAGCGACATATAGGGGTCACATTGTATATTTTTCCTCTTTAATAGAACAAAAAACAACTTACAACAACGTGTTAAAAGTAGATATTTTAATTACGATAAATTATTATATAACGTCTCTTTCTACGTAGTTATTATTGTTTCAACAAATAGTGTCCATATGGCAGTGTTCTTATCCCATCTTCTAGTATGTAGCGCTTATCATCCAAAGGTGCTAGAAATGTCTTTTTCTGCTATATGTCATTTGATTCTTTGAGATTATATTGCGTTGTTCATAAGCAAAAACATTCTTGGTAATCTTGATGGTTTATCTGCTTCTTCACCACAACCTTTGTAACTCCCTTTGCTTTCCTTATAGACTTTCCTCCCGCTATTTTACATGAGTACATCTTTGGCCGCAAACCAATGAATTCCTCCATTGCTTTTCCCTCCAACTCATCCTTCATTTTTCCAATAACTTTCTTAGGGCCTGTTGATATGGAGACCGATATATCCGCCAGGAGAGTTATGTCGCTTGGCCGATATATCTCCAGGGTATGGATTTTACAGTGATATCGGTTCAGTGTTTTTTTTTGAGATAAGTGATATATCGTCTAACAGATATATAGCTCCTCTGAGGGGATATATCGGCTAGCCAATATATCACTTTGCTGAGGCAGCACGCTGTTTTTCCATATAAACGCTCACCAGGGGATGCATTGCTGTGCCGAGCTCACATATTTCCAATAGACCCCTTGCACAATTCATTTTCAACGCGAGGCTCAAATTTGAGAACGAGGTGATAGGTGTAGTGAATTTTAACTTAACCTGAGGTGACCGACCCGACAACTGGTATATCTTCCGAAACTTGTTTTATTTGTTGCTCAGTATTGGAGTTTTAGTTAATAAGTATGGCTGCAAATAATAATAAAGAGACTGTTAATGCACAAGTGAGGAAGAAGTCGTCTTTAGGTAAACAATGTGCTGCTTTCGGTTGTTACAATTACATGTACAAATACGATGGAACTGCTACGGGCCTACATTTCTTCAGATTCCCCCAGAAGAACCCCGAAAAGAGATTGTGGTGCAATCTTATAAAGCGCGTGGATGGCTTGGATGGCTTTAAAGTGACAAATAATACATTTCTTTGCCAAGATCACTTTATAAATTCTGACATAAAGCGAGGCCCATGTCGTTGGAACTTAGTTTCTGGCGCAGTTCCATCATTGAAGCTCTTCAACACAACAGATGCAGCATCTAAGGACAGACAACCTAAACGCAAAGCTCCTAAAGATCGCAGTTCGTATATTTATGTAAAAGAAATCCAACCATCTTCTTCTTCTGCCGCAGAAATCTGTGACATTGATGATTCTCTCTTGGAAAATGTTTCCCAATTTGTGACGTCTTCTTCAACACAGACCAGTTTTTCTTTTGTCAATAGCCCAGTTTTATTAAGCGACGACTCTCATGATTCCGCAGCTACTGATCATTGTTATATGGCTACAAGTGAGACTGATCAGAGATGTTATGTCAATCTTCAGCAGAAAATTGACGAACTTTCTTCTCAGCTTGCCCAGTTAAATGCTGATTTGTCTGTGGCAAAAAAGGCACTGTTCTCCATTGGCAAGTTGCAAAATGATGACTCTGCTGTTAAGTTTTACACTGGATTTCCAAATTATTCTTCTCTTCTTTCTGTCTTCGAATATCTGGAACCCAAATTTGAAAGTATTTCTTACTGGCGTGGCCCAAAGTCCCAACAAGCATCTGAACAAAAAGCAGAAAAGCAAGATGGTGACAAGAAACGTGGCCGCAAAAGAGTTCTTCCTAATTTCGAAGCATTCATTCTTGTTTTGATGCGTCTTAAAGTTGGCTTGTTTTTGAATGATCTTGGAGATAGATTTGGTATCTCAGCCAGTCATGCTTCAAGAGTCTTTACCACTTGGATCAATTTTTTATATCATGAATTGCCTCTTCTTTTCCCCTTTCCTTCGAAAGAACTTGTGCAACAATTAATGCCTGATGAGTTCAAGACATATCCATCCACGAGGGTTATTATTGATTGCACCGAAATTTTCATAGAGGTTCCCTCTTCCATGAAAGCCCAGTCGCAAACATGGTCTGAGTATAAGCACCATAATACTTGGAAAGCTTTGATTGGTATTTCTCCCACTGGTGCTATTACATTTGTGTCGAAACTCTGGTCTGGACGTGTTTCTGATAAAGAAATTACAGAAAAATGTGGCATTTTATCTCTTCTTGAGCCTGGCGACAATGTGATGGCAGATCGAGGTTTTGACATAGCTGATATTCTACCAATTGGTGTCACCCTGAATATTCCTCCTTTCAAAGGTACTCGTGCTCAGCTAACACCCAAAGAGAGTGAAGAAACAGCCCGGATAGCAGCTGTTAGAATACACGTAGAAAGAGCAATTGATAGAGTCAAGAACTTTCATATCCTTGATGGTGTTCTGCCTTTATCTTTGCATCCAATGGCAGATCAAATTTTCACAGTATGTTGCTTGTTAACAAATTTCTTGCCCTTTTTAGTAATGCCTTCAAGTCACAATAAGTAATAATTAATTAAATATATAAGAAAGTGAGTAAGTAAAAAGTTCTTAGTTGCCAAATGTATATGTAGTCATATACTTTAGCAATATATAATAATCTAAGTAACCATACATCTTAATTATTCTTAGTTGCCAAATGTATATGTAGTCATATACTTTAGCAATACATAATAATCTAAGTAACCACACATCTTAATTATTCTTAGTTGCCAAATGTATATGTAGTCATATACTTTAACTTTAGCAATATATAATAATCTAAGTAACCATATATCTTAACTATTCTTAGCTGCCCATACATATACGTATTCATATACTTTAGCAATCGATAATAATATAAGTAACCATACATCTTAACTATTCTCAGTTGCCAAATGTATATGTAGTCATATACTTTAACTTTAGCAATATATAATAATCTAAGTAACCATACATCTTCGTATTTGCAATACGCGTCAATTGATGGAGGTGTTACAGGACATGAATTATCTTCTTCTTGCTTCTTTATCCGAGAAAGAATGGCATAGGCCCTCAGAATGAGGTCCGCTTTTGAGCCCGAAATTTTCTCTTGATCAGCAACTAAGATGGCTTTCAATTCTTTCACAGTTAACTTCCTCAGATTATCCAGACAATTAACTAACTTATCTTCCGGTAACAATGCTCTGAATTGATTCATGTATTTAAATAAAACAGGTAAATAAATCGAGCGACAATTAATAGTTTGCGGTGTTCACTTCGGTAACTGCAGGTAAATCTAACTCTACTACACCTATCACCTCGTTCTCAAATTTGAGCCTCGCGTTGAAAATGAATTGTGCAAGGGGTCTATTACGCATGTGTCACCAAGTGGTTGAAAACAGACATGGCCGATAATAAAGAACAACAAGAATGTGAGAAGAAAAAATGTAACTGGAGTGAGGAGATGATCGCTCACTTACTCCAAGCACTACTGAATTATAAAGCTCTTCGCAAATTTTCTGGCTGATGCACTGAAGTCTTCAACACAGTCATTTGCTACACCTCTTGAAAGCATGAGTAAGTAAATGACTGAAATTGGAACCGTGTTTGCAAAATCCATGGAAATGTTTGCTAAGGTCAGCAGTGAAAGCAGCAATAGTCAGCACACTGTTCCTAATGTGAATTTTCCACAGCCAAATTCATACATTTATCAGCATCACCAATACCATTTATGGGAAAGTTCTCCTGGTAGCAGCAGCTACTGTTCTGATTTGATACACAAAGACAATTGATGTGATATTATACCAGCTGGTTTGTTACAATGATTTCAAGTTTCACTGTTTAGTACAGCAAAACAATCAAAACTAAAACATTAATTATATTTGGGATTCTCTGATTTGCAGTTGGGATTTTGATTCTGACCCTTGTACCTACATTGTATTGATATATGTATTATTATAATTGAGTTTTTGCGGCAGGCTTGTGAATTAAACCATGCCAAGAAATTATGCCAAGACTCTTTTTAAAGCATTTCAATCATTCTTTTATGTACTTTGTTATAATGTTTCTTATTGCTTCTCCTTCATCCAAATTTCCAGAGAATATTGGGTCTGTGACATTTTTCCACTCATTTTCACTTTCAACGTGTGCATTGTACTGTTTCAGGACAGTTTCTGGATCAAGGTACCTATCTACCAATCACCAGCCCCCCCCCCCAATTTCATTGTATGTTTAAAGTCAAAACAAAACAAAATTTTAACTGCCCCAAAATAACTGTAACTTAAATTACAATTTTTACTAACCCTCACTGTATTAACCATATGGTATTTACCTTTTACTCTATTTTCTATTGACATAAATGATGTCCAGTGAACAAGGCTGTTTTGGTGTTCCTCTGTCCTATGATGAACTCTCTGCTCAAAATCTACATTATCAAAAGCCATCTTTCTTCCTAAATCTACTTTGTATTCCAGTGATATTGGTTGATTCCTGATTGATGTTGTTTTCTTTGCCAGTGCAATTTTGTCCATCCTTTTGCTTTCTGTCTCAACACTAGTCATAACCTGGTGGCATCTGCTTCTGTAGTCAGAAAATAAATTACTTTCAAGTTCCTCCAAGTTGTGCTTCAAATTATTTCTCTTCTTTAAAAGGCCTAAGCATTTCCTACAAATGTACTTTGAAACTTCAGTTCGAACAACAAACGGCAAACTTTGTAACTGCTGACACACATTGGGGTCACCTCTGCCAACGACAAGGTTTCGTTCATTCAATTTGTTTAATGACGAGAAACAAAATACGCCGCTTGGAGGTAGAGTTTGCTCCATCGTTATGCGCATAAATTTCCACCAAAATTGTGGATATTTGATATTGTAAACGAGGCTCTGCACAAGAAATGCAGCAGTATTTAACAGACCACTATTTATCTTTGGTGGTCTGTGAATCAGCACGATCGAAGTTGGTGGCAAGGCCCACACTTCTTATTAGGCCAACAAGGTTGGCCACAACAGCTGAAAGAGTTTCAACCCAGCCAAGATGCTAGAGTTGAAGAAAAGGAGCCAAGTCTCATGACAAATGAGAAAGATAAATCAGACCTTTCGGCGATAATAGATAAGAACAGATGCAAGGTGTTTGCAGCAAAAAGCCTGGATGCTGTAAAAGCTGCGCCGTTGCCAAGAATCAGAGTGGCAAGGACACGCCCATTCCAGCACACAGGCGCAGACTTTGCTGGACCTTTGTACGTAGCTGTTCACCTAGAGCTAGCTCCGGATATGACAGCAGAAACGTTCATAATGTCTTTAGAAAAATTCTTTTCGGCCTGGGGAATACCGAACCTCATATTGAGTGACAATGCGGTGACGTTCAAGTCATCAGCGACATGATTGAGAGACTTGAAAGAGCATCCTGAGATACAAAGTTACATGCTCTCAAGTTACTTAACATGGAAATTTAATTTAAGCCTGGCACCCTGGTGGGGTGGCCATTATGAAAGACTGGTCGGGATGACAAAAACAGTCTTGAAAAGAATTCTGGGTAAAGCAGCGTTGAAATACTCAGAAATGGTCTCTTACATATCAAGGCGAAGAGTTAGAAGATGAGCCATTGACGCCTAACCATCTTATCTTTGGCCGCCGGCTACAGCAGATGCCAGCAGCTCCAGACCACTTTGAAGAAGAAGATGTTGCTCTTCGTAGAAAGCACATTGAAACAAAGCTGAACCAGATTTGGTCCAGATGGAACAAAGAGTACCTTCTGGGATTGAGAGAATTCCATAAGAGCAGAGAAAATGTGAAGAAAAGCAGATACGAAGTGCAACCTGGAGACATTGTCTTGGTAGAAAATAAGCATGCGCAAAGAGGAATGTGGAAATCTGCAAGGGTTATAAAGTTGATAAAGGGCCTAGACGGATTGGTTCGAGGAGTCGCCATTGAAGTTATCATCAATGGCGTGAAAAGAAGGCTGGAACGAGCCGTTCAGCAAATTTTCCCGCTGGAAATACGAGCAGAAGAGAAATCTGGCCAAAAATCGAAAAATGAAGAAGCCGAACAACAAGCTCCATGATCGAATGGAAAATCATAGGAATGCCAGAAGCTTTCCAGCGCCGTTAATTTCTTTCTTGACTGCTTCTTGTACCTGATCAACAGTTACCTCCTTGTCTGAATAACGGATTCCGAAATGGCAAAGACATCGGTCAAGTATTCTACTGCTCCAGGCATATTGAGGATAATCCCTCTTCAAAAAATCCAACATTTCATATCGTTTCAGGCCTTGACAAACAAAAAGTTTCATTGACTCTTTTAACTGCTCATCATACTTCCAAGAAGAATCGCGAATTCGTGCACGTCAATAACACTTGAATTGAATGGATGTCGCAAAGGGTTCTGAGTGAAAGAAATTATAATTATTGGCGTTTTAATTACTCCACTTCAATAAATTTTTGTAAAAATTTTTTAAGAGACCCCTTCGGGGTTTTCTTTCAATATTATTATAAAACGATATGATATAGTTTAAATTATGTTTTCACTTGAAAATTTATGAAATTCTGGGTATATTTCTGCTAAAGAAATTCGCTATTGAAACCCTTTTGATATTTATATATTGTTATGTACATTTTCTAGCTTAGGCCTCGGGCCATTTTTAGAGGCCAATTTTTCATCGGGTGGTGCGTAACTTGTGCTCACTAAGTGTAGTAGTGGGGAGAATCATCTATTTGATTGTTATCATGCTTATTTTGAAATAGGTTTTAGGATTCATCAGTATGCTACTGGTGCCGCCTATGGAGCAGCTTATGAAGTAGGTATTATAAATGGAGGGCATTCATTGATTAATCAGTTAAAGGTTGATTATAATGGAGTTAATGTTTTCGATAAACCAGGAATTAATCATGGAATTAAAGTAAAGAACCTTACCGATTTATTCAAAGTCCCATAGTGATAATTTAGGACAGAGTATGTTTCATTATGTTGATACAGCATCAGGTGCTGTTTCAAGTGAATTTACAGCTGATGCTACTAATCATCTAGCAACATGAAACGTAAATTATAATGCAGGGTTTGCAAAGAGAAAAGCTCTACTTTCCGCAGGTGCTACAACGAATATGACCCTACCATTAAATAGATATAGTTTCTTCGAATCTTTCAAGGGTGAAATCGCTCCGAACGGTAAAATCTCTCTAGATATTTCTCTAGAATCTGATAATAATATAATCTTTCGTAGTAATGCTGCAGCTGCCGGTAGATACATTATTTCAAGATGGGTACTTTGGGTTCCAAAAATGACTTTTAATGTAACGGGTAAAGATTTATACATTTCAAAATATATAAATACTCACACATTTACATTTGCGTATTTGAAGGAACGAGTAGAAATAAGTCCAAGTTCACAACATAGACAGGGAAAATTTAAAAATCACTTCTGGTATTCGTAAACTTTGTTGTTTGCTCAGAGTTCTCGTCCATAATAAACGCATCTAGTTTTCTGATAGACTCAGCGAAATATTATTCCAAAACACTGATCCAACGACAAAATTACAGTGAAGCAATCTAAATTTATACTCCATGTAAATAAAAGGTCCATTGTAGATCATTCAAACATTATTGTTCAATTATGCAAAGTTCTAATTCCTAAGCATTGAATGATCACAAAAGAGTTTTTCGTAAAACCCCGCAGTCCAGCAAGCTGGACTCTGTCTTGTCGTCTTTTCGGTTTTTTCCTCATCTAGAAGAAGCAGGATCAATTTTGTGATTGGTCTTCTTTGTATCCCATGTGTCCTCTTTACTTCCGCTGAACGCACAATCCGAATTTCAGCTCTGGAGTCTTGATTAGGTATGGAAGGAGATGGGTTTTGAGGGTCGAGAGCAGGGGGTTTAGGTTCGGCCACATTTGGGGGGGGGGGGTAAGGGAAAAGGGGATGGGGCTGATTAGTGGGGAAAATGTGACACTCAGGGATCAAGGGGGTTTGGAGGGGTGCTCGCATTAATGGGTTAAGGTTATAGCGGAATCAAGTAGTGTGGGCGGGTGTCTTGAATTCTTGCCATTCTTGATTTGTAGCTGTATCGTTTTTCAACACTGCTGAATCACCGTACACGATCTTCTTTTCTCGGGGAGCGGTTTCTTCAGAACACTCTGAGGCCGGGTTTCTTCTTTCTCTTTTCTTGAAATCTTGGAATTTGAGTTTTTCATTTCTTGTGCTGGAGGAAGAGACTGAATATCTGCCAGATTTCCTCGATGATCGAATTGAGCTGGTTTCCCTTCTGCAAACTGCAAGGTATGATTCTGTGTTTGTGATGCATTGCTGGAAATTGTCTTCGATATTCAACAGGGTCATGAAGGCTCACTCAATTTCTGCTGAATTGTCTAAATTGGCAACATATTCCTCGTTAAAGTTCGTGAAACTCGTCCTGCCTTTCTTCACTGACTGTATGTTAAAATCCAGTAAACCCGGCTGAACATTTTCAGCTACTTGCTTATTCACGTTGTGTATCAGCTTCATTACATAGGAAATCTTGCCACTTCGGTTTGCCTTCTTAGCAGGAATCTTCCCTTTCTTGAATGTTTCTGGTTGGTTTGTATTACTCTGTCTTGTTGGGCTATTTTCCCGGGTCACGGCACCAGGTGTTTACTCAGAGTTCTCAGCCTTGATAAACGCATCTAGTTTTCTGATAGACTCAGCGAAATATCATTCCAAAACACTGATTCAACGGCAACATTACAGCGAAGCAATCTAAATTTATACTCCATGTAAATAAAAGGTCCATTGTAGATCATTCAAACATTATTGTTCAATTATGCAAAGTTCTAATTCCTAAGCATTGAATGATCACAAAAGAGTTTTTCGTAAAACCCCGCAGTCCAGCAAGCTGGACTCTGTCTTGTCGTCTTTTCGGTTTTTTCCTCATCGAGAAGAAGCAGGATCAATTTTGTGATTGGTCTTCTTTGTATCCCATGTGTCCTCTTTACTTCCGCTGAACGCACAATCCGAATTTCAGCTCTGGAGTCTTGATTAGGTATGGAAGGAGATGGGTTTTGAGGGTCGAGAGCAGGGGGTTTAGGTTCGGCCACATTTGGGGGGGGGGTAAGGGAAAAGGGGATGGGGCTGATTAGTGGGGAAAATGTGACACTCAGGGATCAAGGGGGTTTGGAGGGGTGCTCGCATTAATGGGTTAAGGTTATAGCGGAATCAAGTAGTGTGGGCGGGTGTCTTGAATTCTTGCCATTCTTGATTTGTAGCTGTATCGTTTTTCAACACTGCTGAATCACCGTACACGATCTTCTTTTCTCGGGGAGCGGTTTCTTCAGAACACTCTGAGGCCGGGTTTCTTCTTTCTCTTTTCTTGAAATCTTGGAATTTGAGTTTTTCATTTCTTGTGCTGGAGGAAGAGACTGAATATCTGCCAGATTTCCTCGATGATCGAATTGAGCTGGTTTCCCTTCTGCAAACTGCAAGGTATGATTCTGTGTTTGTGATGCATTGCTGGAAATTGTCTTCGATATTCAACAGGGTCATGAAGGCTCACTCAATTTCTGCTGAATTGTCTAAATTGGCAACATATTCCTCGTTAAAGTTCGTGAAACTCGTCCTGCCTTTCTTCACTGACTGTATGTTAAAATCCAGTAAACCCGGCTGAACATTTTCAGCTACTTGCTTATTCACGTTGTGTATCAGCTTCATTACATAGGAAATCTTGCCACTTCGGTTTGCCTTCTTAGCAGGAATCTTCCCTTTCTTGAATGTTTCTGGTTGGTTTGTATTACTCTGTCTTGTTGGGCTATTTTCCCGGGTCACGGCACCAGGTGTTTACTCAGAGTTCTCAGCCTTGATAAACGCATCTAGTTTTCTGATAGACTCAGCGAAATATCATTCCAAAACACTGATTCAACGGCAACATTACAGCGAGGCAATCATAATTTATAGTTAACATGTAAATAAAAGGTCAAATTTTGTTCAAATATGTAAAGTTTCTAATTCCTAAACATTGAATTGTCACAAGAGAGTTTTTCGTAAAAGTTCTCTCCGCGTCCCATCTCTGGAGACCGTAAATAAACCTTGAGCATTGTTCAGAACACTCGTCATGTTTTCATTTGGGCACTTAATGATGCTAAGCTGGATAATCAAGAACATAATATGTTTTTTTAATACTAATAATATTGCAAATGCCGAAACCTTCTCTAATCCTCAGCCTGAATTGAGTAATGGTGTATTTTACCCACAGGATTGATTGAATCCATCTACAGAAATTGCTAAAACCTATCATACACTAATGATGTATCAGTCGGGTTATAATAATACCATCTTTAATCCAACAATTGATTTGAAGTCATTTCAGAGTTTGTATGGAATGCTTTATTTTGATTTAAGGTATCAACAAAAAGAACTTAAAAGTGGCAATATTAAAATAGAACTATGGTATACGCTGTCAGGTAATCCAAATGCTATATATTCCCTCTATGCTTTAATTCTATATGAAGAAAAAATATCAGTTAATGTTAAAGATCAAAAAGCAACACTTAAAACATAAATAAAGATACATACTTTAAAAAAAAAATATGTAATGTACTCATATATGACTGAGTATATTAGATACAGTACTTCTCTTGGTAAAAATCAAAAAGAAAAACTAGCCAAAGCATTAAGGACCAAATCACCTATTACAATACGACTATCAGTTAGGGAATTGAGTGGACCTGATGAACTTTTTCTTACAAAAACACAAATAAATAAGATTAAAAAAGCAAAATCAATGAATAAAGGTGTTGATTTAAAAATATCAAAAGCCCAAATTAGTCACGTTGTGAAAAAAGGTGGTTTGTTGTTTTCTACTCTTATGAGTTCAGGAACTAAATTATTACCAATGGCTACAAAACTATTACCTGGAGTAGCAGCTGGCGCTCTTTCTGCTTTAACTGATTTTGGAGTTGGTAAGCTCTTGGTTCTGGAATGACTGGTGGTTGTAATCAAAAAGGTAGCTTCATAAATCCACAAGAAAATATTAATGAATTAATTACACATAAAGCCTTACTTACAAAAAAATAGAAAGGACAAATTATAATGGCTCTTCAATCTGGTGGACAACTAGTGATTAAACCAACACCTAAACAACGCGGGGGATTCCTTCGATCACTATTAGCTTCAATTGGTATCTCTATGCTTATAAAAGCATTAACTGGTGGAAATATGCAGAATAGAGATTATAATATTCCAATAATTGATCCAAATAAAATACCACCTCAACCCAAAAAAGCTGGTTCAGGTATACAAAGCAAACCCTATTCTAATGAGTTCCTACCTTATATGACACCTCCTTTGTTTAGTTCTTGGGATGATTCAACAAATGCTTTAGGTTGTGGAATGAAAAAAAAAAAAGCAAAAAGAAGAAGATCTCCTCCTAGGAAAGAACAGTTCCTTCAAAAACACCTCCTTACTTGGTATGATTTTTTAAAACCTGAATTTAAAAACACTCCCATATCAAGTTCTGATATAGATAATTGGACGAAATACTTAAAAATAAAAAGTTTCTGAAAAGGTCTATCACCACCCAAGCCACCGCCTGCACAAACGAAGCAAAACGCTGCAAAATCTGCCTAACCGAAAAACTACATATCATAAACGCCGACAAAACACATATACTGAATAGACGATCAGAACTAATTTCGTGACACAAGTGTTGACACAACAACAAATTCTAGCATTATAACTATAAATTGTAGCTTTCGAACATTTAACACCCCAGGACAATGAAAATTATAATCCTTTCAGTGCAAAAATCCTTTAAAATTCCATAAAAACATTTTTCTGTGAATAGTTAATCAGTTGTCTGATGATCGCATAAGTGCGTGAAACTTCGCGTCATAACAGAGATATATGTGTCTTTTTGAAGTCTAACTCTGTATAATTCCTATTCTATAATGAGTACAAGGATGTTTTACCAAAATGGTCTCTGTTAGTATAATGGCTATATGGTCAGGTATCTCACTTGGTACTTATGGTGCTTGTATTAAACCTAGAGCTTAAAAAATTCGTGTTTTCCCAAGAGAAGAATTTATTAATGATGAATGTCTACTTAATAGTGATGATGAAGTTTCTAGAAAGTATTAATAATTTCTATAATTTTTTAAAAACTAACATTTATTAAAATTATTAAAAAAATTAATTTTAATATTCTAATAAGCATAATGGAAGCTCAGAATATAACTGTTAATCTTACTAATATTATTGTAAAAGGCTATATAGGTTACAAACTTAGGAAAGATAACATTTTTCTTGGTGGTTATGATATAAACGACTGTCCTTCACCTACTTGTCTTAAGGTTAGGCAAGTTGTGGATGGAATAGTCAATCATAATCCTCCATTCTACAGTAGTATATGTAATAAGCTATCCGTGACTCAATATACTATGTATTCTACATTTATAGCCATATCTAATAAGATTTTTCAATCTGGTAAGAACTGGGGTAGAATTGTCTCTTTCCTTGCGTTTGGAGCAACCATAACTGTAAACTGCGCGAAAAGGGAAGACTTGCTTAATTATGTACCTAAAATTATTACCCGGATCACTCAATATTTTGAGCAAAAATTGTTAAATTGGATAGACCAGAACAACGGTTGGGACGCATTCGTAATTTTTTTAATAGTATCAAAGAGCCTAATGGAGGTATGACTACATTGATATGGTTTAGTATTATTGTCTTTTAATGCTGGTTAATCCAAAATTAAGCAGGGTTAATGTTCGAACGATAATTGACTTATTGCATGGCTGCCAATACACTGTATCTGCTTTCCAAGTCGGATGCAAGCTGCCATACACAGCTTATCAACATACCAGTGAGACCTGGGGAGCCCATTAGAACTGTCCGTCAGTCAGTCTCGTGCGGCTTGATTTGTTGAACGGCGCACATGTGCAAAAAGTAGCTATTATTAGACTACACCCTAAGGCATATAGTTGTGTGGTAAGCAGCCTATGCAATCATTATTGGCTGGAGCTCATAGCAATAGCACAATTAATCCCTCCCTCCCTGTTACCCTCTATTGTTTTTTTAGTTATTTCATTATTATTTTGCAGTTTAACCGTCCGGTTAAAGTCTGCCTGGTGTACCGGCTGGAATGGTTTTTGGAATCGGAATCACCGATCGTAAATGCCTTTCTCTACTCAAAGAATCCGGGCCGGTAGGTTAACCGCCCAATTTCTTGAGATAACATTAATCATATTTTGTTTTATTCTCAAATTATTTGATTAATAAGTTTCCCTGGGGGTTTTTTTTCTAAATACTGCCTATAGATAAATAATTTTAGGAAAATTTTAAAAAATTTTAAAAAGTTATAAAAAAAGTATAAAAACTATGTTACCTATAGGCAATCTTTAAAAAAACTTTTTTAATGGACAAAGCAACAGAAGCCCCAACTCTATAACTACTACTTCATTCAGGACACCTGAAATTTTACGAGCTGTTGCGCCGCTAATTTGTTTCCATATTGCAAAACGAGATGGACCACAATCAATCATAGTCAAATATCAAATTTGTCTATAATGTGGGATATCAATTGCTAGCCGCTTCCAATTTTTACCAATTCCAATTTCACCTTTATTATGTGTTACAGGAGCAGGGTTTATTGACTGACACATTTCACATTATTTAACTGCCTCTTTTACTTCTGTTTTGTCACTGAGGGATCAATTTTTCTGGCCAAATATAGTGTCTTATCTATATCAATCTGGTGCCTGCTGTGTACTTCACGTATATTTAGCCCGCTACAACATCTATTGGAACCAATCTGTGCATTCTTTTCAAGCTCTGACCACTCCTTCCACACCCTTGTCAACTTATCAGTGCTATTCTTCTGGGTTGGGACAAACAAAACATGAAGAGTAACATCAAACTCTTCGAGGAGATGTTTTAATATTCCCAATTGACGTTTTATAACCATTTCCGACTCTCCTTTTGTTTTCACTCTCTTGTCATTATTAATAACAGTCTTTATCCATCCTATAACAGTAGCTAAATCAGTTTTAAGTTCCACTTCTGTTTCACTCCATTTCAACGCTAGATTAATTCCTTTCAATCTAATATTACCATTCTGCCGAGGTCACGTGATGACGCACTTTCTTGCCAAAAACAATAGATTCAACCCGAAACAATAGGTTGAGCGCTGAAAAACAATGGGCCGAAACGGCAAACCATGTGAGCTCAAATACTTTTTTGTATGTGGATATATGGCAATGAAATTCACACTGAATGTTTAGTTTATCAATTTAACCAGAGGAATGGATTTTGTTTTTCGATCTTGTCCGAAATTTTTGAGCTTTTCCAATAATTATTCTGCTAATTGTGCTATCACGAAATAACTACGGTTTACAATGACGAAACTTCCAAATTCGCGTCGCGAACTCCATTTTTGAACAAGGTATCCGCTTTCGTTATCATGAAAATTTGCCCTCGGGTTGAACAGCAGGTACTTTTGGAGAAGACGTGTGTTTTTGTTTTCAACACAAAGGATAACTGGGCACCTTTCAAAGTGTTTCACGACCTGAATTATCTTTGTAAAGACTTGCTAATTGTTTGAGAGACCTCTGGAAAATTACAGGAGACAATTGAGAACACGGGTGATAGCTTTTTTTGTTTTTTGAGTGAGATAGTTGTAGTTTAGGTAGTAGGCGACCGCCATTGTTGCTTTGGCATGCTTGCGACACTTAGGCCTAATGCAAACAAGCCCAAAGTTTTAACAAACAAATTATGATAAGGGGTTATCAGGCGAGCGAAGCGAGCCAAACTGTTGCAAGAGGAGTAGGCAGAGGCATGAGCGAAGCGAATGCAGTGCACGAGGTGCGCCCTATCAGGCAATGTTTCTTGATAATAGATAGACAGGCAAGCGCAGTGAGCTAACCCATTGTACGTGGGGTTGAAAGAGGCATGAGGGAAGCGAATGCAGCGCACGAAGTGCGCCCTATCAGTCAATGTTTCTTGATAATAGATAGACAGGCGAGCGTAGCGAGCTAACCCATTGTACGTGGGATTGAAAGAGGCATGAGCGAAGCGAATGCAGCGCACAAAGTGCACCAACCAGATTAAGCTTTTTTCCTTGACGGGCTGGGGCGAACGAGCGAAGCAAGTGATGACCCCTAGTATCATTAGAGTATGCATTTATTCGATTTATCAAGTACGAATTGGTTTTCTTTAGTGAACGACACACGAGGATACACATTTTTAGGGAGAAGTCCTCTCGTGATTCTATTGCGTTTGTTTTGTTGGGCGTTCGTTTTCCCAGCGGGTGTGTTACACAACCTGTAGCAACACGTATCGCACGTGTCTTTCCCATAATTTTGGTAGGTTTGGCCAGTGGCTTAATATTCTTTCCTTTTGACCAGGAGAAGCTGCAAATTGTAAGTCAGTCAAGGGGGTGATGTCTCGTACAATATTAACCATCCACTTTAAAACGTTCTTTATTGCATCGGAGGCGAACACGCTTTTAACTGCAAGGCGCAATGAAACGAGAATGGGAAACTTTAATTGCAATAGTTGGAGATTTTGGGGATTGTTGTATATTGGGTGACCTTCTGATATTTTTTCAACCAGAGCAAGAATATCATCGTCCGGATGCAAAAACCCAGAAATGGGACAGGCTTCAGCTAAGCCACCAATAAAGCTTGACCGTTCCGCTGGCCCTTTAAAAACAGAAGTTTGAACTACTTTCCTTTTCTGAATTTCTGTGATAAATTGTTGAAGCTCGGGCCGGCAGATGGTAAGATTGACTTGCATTTTCTTGTAGTCTTGCTCGCTCAACATATTCTTTGTGCTGCCAGCTGCATATCGCTTCACTAATTTTCTTGTTGTTGCGTCAGGGATGTATACTCTGTCCTTAAAGTCACTGCAATGATAACAAATTACAAAGGCGGTTATCCAAAATAACCATTAGCTATGCTGTTTTTCTGTTATAGTTTAATGAAGAATACATTTTGTTATATTGCAGTTTGGTCTTTGGTCATAACAATGCATTTTTGTGATTACAAAGAGAATGTAAAAGTTACCCTAATTGTGGAACAGGTTTACAGTTTTCTCTTCACATTGCAACATCTTTTAAAAACTCACTCCAGGGGACAAGATCTTTTCGGAAGCCAAGTGAGGGGGCATCACACATCATGTCAGGATATTTATATGTTGCAAGTGATTCCTCACTGTAGTCAATATCCAGCAATTTTGAGAACCAGTACCAAGTATCACGAAATTTTTTGTAGCTGAGCAGAGCTGAAATGAACTTTTTGTCAAATCCAAGATCAATGTAACTCTCCAGTAACGAGCCTCTAAAAAATAAGCATAGGTTGTCTGTGGACGAAAACAGACAATTTTCTATTTTGATACTTTTCTGGGAAGGTTCTTGCATAAATTTTCTGTTCTTACAGGAAATAACAATGAATGCACAACATTTTTCACTACCATGATCTACGGGAATTCCCACTTGGCATCACAATTGTGTACCCTGGGTACCAGAACGTCAGACATAAAAAAAGAGGAATAATTCAAAAATAGGGGCTCCCTTTTTATCTTGTTTTGGATCATCTTGTTTTTAGGCTCTAAGACCCAGGGTAAAAGCATTTTACAGAATATGTTGCGTTGCCGGGAGAAGGGAGATATTCTTGTCTTTGATGCAAGTGCTAATACATACAACATACTGCAATACACGAAAATGCATCTTACTTATCCATCTTATCTTGCATATCTTACCCATTATTGAGAAAATGATTTCGAAAATTTCTCCTTAGACGATGAGTTACCAAGTAAGATCCCATGTTAAGACGTCCATCCTTATTCCCATTGTATAACAAACACTTTGAGCACTGTGAGCTCGGCCACTCATAACGCAGTACTACAGAAACAGAGATAAAAATTTTATACCAAATTGATAACTGGAAGATCCACTAATAACAGAGCTGAAAATGGAACTTTCTTATATTTTATCAATTGAAATGATTTTGAGTAATATTAAGTTTTGGGAAAACATTGCCTTTATGATGTCACATTTATGATCAAGATGATCATTGTTCTTGCTATTAATGATATGTGAACTTGATCGTTATTGGAATTTGTTGACTAATTACCATTGATATCGGTATGTAACTTTGAATATTTCCATCTAACAAGTTTCTTTCCAACCACGTGCATCCACAGTCGCAATTACTGACAACGGTTGGGCTTAATGTTACATTTCCAGTTTCATTGGCATTTTTGAACAGCAAGAACTCCTCAGAATAGCCGGCATACTTAAAAACAGTGGGAGAATATGCAATTCTTTTTTTTGAAACAGAATGAAACTCTCCTGGATTCTGAGGGATCGTTGCCACAATTAGTTGCATCTTGTAGATCTGTTGCTTCTTTGGTAAGACCCTCTGTTTTGCTAGCAAAATGCTCTTGCAGGATTTTGCAATGGCTGCAAGGCCGTAGTTGTGGGCTATTTTAATGCTGTTATAAAGATACCTTTATTCTCTTGTTCTTACTGTCAAAGTCATTTTCAAAAAAATGTTAAATCTTCTTTGCATGGACTCACACCCCTTGATTGGGACAGTTCATACATGTAGATTGGGAGATCAGCAATTTCAATCACACTCTGTAAAATGATCAATGACTTGCATTAGCAGCACATTTCAAACATTCTGTCACATTTCTCTGCTTTGTACCCAGTTCAGACCACAAAAAAATTAAAGTGTTAATGCAACGAAATTTGACATATCAATTTTTCTATTTTAAATAAAAGCCAAAGATGTACTGATCAGATTGATGCAATTTTGACGTGCATCTGACAAGTATAAGTTACTTTAACTTCACCTTGAATCAGGCCACCTTTTGCCAAAAGTATCGCAATGCTGTGACGTCACAGTGATGACCCAAAATATTTTTCCCAATAGAACTCAATGGCTTTTTTCAAACATTGTCTGGTTTTTTTAATAGTTCCACTCAGGGTGGGAATATTTGAGCTCCGGCTGAACCACTATAAGGGTGAATTTTTTAGCCGTCATTCTAAAAACAATTTGTGTCATTTTGTGGAAAGTTAGAGACACAATTTAAGTTTGAAAATGGGTACCTTCGAAAAAATGTGACGTCATCCCGCGTCGCCATTGTTGCTTCGAGTTGCTGTGGAATGACACATAGCCCTGATTTGGCTTATCCCAGGTCTTATTTTTTGTAATAACTTAATTTAACTTAAAATTACAGACATTGAATTATTTGTAGAGACTTCATAAATTAAAATTCCTTCGAGTAAACACCAAAAAGCTCAAATCGTTTGACATTTGTTTTGGTCGGCTCGGGCCTAACCAATCCGCGGGTGAGTGCTTAGGCCCAAGTAAAGAAGGCGAGAGTCACACTTTGGGTTACGAGCTTGTTTACTGCCTCTATTGCAGGAATAGCGTTTGATTTTAGCTTTAATCTCATCTTTAAAATATTTCCCAATATCTCTCTTTACTTCAAAGCAAAATTGAGAGCTATAATGAACAAAATCCTGCTATCCTGGTCGGTGGGTGCAAATGTTGTCTGTGTCCTGAACTCCTTAAAAAGATCTTGTTCTGTTTGATTAGTTTTGAAATACTAGCAGCAACATTATGAAACGGTATTTTTTCGAAACACTGAGTAATCGTACAGTTGTCTCCGTTATGTATCTCTACGACATGTAAATTCTATAATTTACTTGCTCCCGAGATACTCGTTATGTGTGTGCTTGCTCACAGCTCGACATGGCGAATTTCAATAGAAAAAAGCCTGCTTGATGTTGCAGACACAACGTTTGATGACATCACAGTGATGTTCTGCTTTCGCATGGAAAAGGTCAAAATTGCCTACTTTGAAGGTTAATAGAGAAAAAAGTATACATAATTTGCAAATTTTATTTGTGCCACGTTAATCAGTGCATTAATATCTATAGATTTTTGAAATAAGAACATCATGTAAAAATTTGTTGCATTAGCACTTTAAGGGCATGTAGTACACACCATTAATTTTTAGGGGATCCATAATTCTTTGATAAACTAATAATCAAAGTCCGAAATGAAGCTTTTTTCATTGAAAGTGGCTTGTCCAACAGATTTCATTACTTGAATGTTTTTCACACTATTGTTTCAAAAATCTTGAGGTGGCTGAAAAATATTGTGCAAGTAAAATCAAACCTTCCCACACAACATTATTATTACCAATAAAAAACCAAGCAAAAATCCTGCTCTGCTACTTACGACGGTGGACTCAGTTTTACAGACATCCTTTTCCAGCGTGTCAACGTTTTGGCTTTCACTTCCGCTCCCATCTGGTACCGGCAGTTATGCAGAATCGCAAAATTTGGTATTCAACCAACGAAGTATCCTCGTTTTGGAATTTAGTTTGTTATCTTTCTTTTGCAAGTGAGGTTCGTTCATCAGTTCTTTTTTCTTCTCCGATGATGATGGCAGGCAACAATAAACACGTAATGTATTTTTAATTATTAAAATATTTTGTGCTTGTAGCCTCAAGCAAACAGATCAATGTATCCGACATGGATTACACCGAAGAGAATATTCCTTGTTCCACCCGAGTTCATCATGATTACACTCCTGCAACATCAAATTCTGAAATAAAAGTATATTCAACTCATGACAATGCTCCAAAATATTGTTTTCAAAATGCATCGAAAATCAGTAAAAGAAAACGTCCCGTACAATATAAGAAAAGGCCTTCTAAAAGTAAAGAAAGTGATCTGGTTACATCTTTTGTTGCTGATCCTGTATTCCCTGAACTCGATAATGAAAACAGTTCAGGACATGATGTAATGCTTCACACAGAAAATGCTGCAGACTTAAGCTACACGGAAGATTCCTTTGATATAGGAATTATATTTTTGGAATTTGTCCTTCTAATGGTTTCAATATTTGACTATCATCTTCTTTTTGATACTAATTGGGGAATTGATATGTTATTAATCATACTTTGCTGTTGATTATTGGCCATGATAATACAATTTCAATACAATACCATTGTCATTATACAAAGTTACCATATGATTTATGTGTATATTGTACATCAAACACTAATGATAACTGTTCTTATTTCATAATGTGTCTGCCTTGTGATATTACATGATTGTGGTGTAATTGGTTGCACTGTTCCTTTGCAAGAGAATCAGTCCAGGTTCAAATCCTGGCAAGCATCTATCACAAGGACACTGTTTCATCCTCATAGCCACCTCATGAATGTACAATATACACATAATTTTGTCAAGTCAAGTGACTGTCAATTCATCCAGCTCGTGATTGCATAAGTTTAAAGAAAATTGAATTGCTAAAAATGTCAATTGAAACCCACATTCCATTTAATTGGTAACAGTTAAATGTGGTTACTTTTATCTACAAGAAACATTTCTCCTTTGGTCAGAAGAGTTGACCATTTGCCCATGACAAATCAATAATTTCAATTTATCTCGAGTTGGTATGGATGTAGATCTCACAGATTTTGACCCTCATGATGATGATAATGATGACGATGAAGGTGAATCAGATCAGGGAATGGTATGTTAAATTTAATGAGATATGTACCCATCAAATGCATTTTTTGTAGTTGTGTAGGTATATTGGTTCAAAGCTAAACATATTTATTGATATGCTTTATTGATATCATATACATTTGAATAAGAACAATTGCTGAATTTGGTAATATAAAGTATGATTTGCTCTCAGGTAAACATGGAGATTGGCACAATATAATTGCTCAAGTTGTGGAGAGCAAAAGCCATTTTGGGCTTAAATGCATCATTTACAAAATTTCTGCTTCAAGACTTTGATGCCACAAAGAACAGCTTGAAGGTGATTGTTGATCAACCATCTAGCTACACCAAGACCATTGTGTTGAAACTTACATATTCCACATATTTTAACACAATCTCAATAAATAAATGAAAGATGTTTGTCTACATTTGACATCTACTATCTCGACTTCTTGTTACCCAGAACATTTGCTTTATTAAAACCATTTTAAAGCGTTGAAAATCAGAAGCATAGCGAAACATAATAACTACTAAAGTTTTTCATCTGACACTCATCGGAGTAGTACGTCAGAGGCAGAAAGAAATTGTAAAACCAGTTTCTATTCTCCTCCAGGGCTTGACATGGTAGTTGTCAACTGTATATGTTATTAAAGTGTTAGTGTTACTGAAATGATGTCATTTGGACTCGCCCAAGAGCAGTATTGCACACATCCACAAATTATTCTCTAAAATGGTCTGAAAGCCCTCGAAAGACTGTCTACTGTTAACTAAAACTTTTTTTCACAAACCACCTCCATTTCTTTCAGGAGTTCAACATAGCAGTTGTCAACTGTAATCTCAAATATTTTTACAAATTGATTTCTAATATATATATTCTGCGGAGTCACGTGATGACGCATTTTCCTTGCCAAAAACAATAGATTCGACCGGAAACAATAGGTCGAACGCCCAAAAACAATGGGCCGAAACGGCGAACCGTGTGATCACAAAGGCTTTTTTGTATGTGGGTATATGCCAATGAAATTCACACTGAATGTTTAGTTTATTAATTTAACCAGGGTAATGGATTTTGTTCTTCGATATTCTCCCGAATTTTTGAATTATTCCATTAATTATTCTGCTAATTTGTGCTATCACGAAAAAACTACGGTTTACGGTGGCGAAACTTCCAAATTCGCGTTGCGAACTCCAAATTCGAACAAAGCGTTCGCTGTTCACGTGACGCGTTTCGCTTTTTGCTGCAAGTTGATTGGCTCTTTCGCGACTTCACGTGAACAGTCACGCGTATTTCGTTATCATGCAAATTTGCCCTCAGGTTGAACAGCAGGTACTTTTGGAGAAGACGCGTGTTTTTGTTTTCAACACAAAGGATAACTCGGCGCCTTTCAAAGTGTTTTACGACCTGAATTATCTTTGTAAAGACTTGCTAATTGTTTGAGAGACCTCTGGAAAATTATTTCCTGTAATTTTGTCCTGCAATTGAGAACACAGGTGATAGCTTTGTTTTGTTTTTTGAGTGAGATAGTTGTAGTTTAGGTAGCAGACGACCGCCATTGTTGCTTGGGCATGCTTGCGACGCTTAGGCCTAATGTAAACAAGCCCAAAGTTTTAGCAAACAAATTATGATAATGGGTTATCAGGCGAGCGAAGCGAGCCAAACTGTTGCAAGAGGAGTAGGCAGAGGCATGAGCGAAGCGAATGCAGCGCACGAAGTGCGCCCTATCAGTCAATGTTTCTTGATAATATATCTATTATCAAGAAACAGGAGAGCGCAGCGAGCTAACCCATTGTACGTGGGGTTGAAAGAGGCATGAGCGAAGCGAATGCAGCGCACGAAGTGCGCCCTATCAGTCAATGTTTCTTGATAATAGATAGACAGACGAGCGCAGCGAGCTAACCCATTGTAAGTGGGGTTGAAAGGGGCATGAGCGTTAGCGAATGCAGCGCACGAAGTGCGCCCTATCAGTCAATGTTTCTTGATAATAGATAGACAGGCGAGCGCAGCGAGCTAACCCATGGTACGTGGGGTTGAAAGGGGCATGAGCGTTAGCGAATGCAGCGCACGAAGTGCGCCAACCACAGGCGAGCGCAGCGAGCTAGCCCATGGTACGTGGGGTTAAAAGGGGCATGAGCGTTAGCGAGTGCAGCGCACGAAGTGCGCCAACCATAGGCGAGCGCAGCGAGCTAACCCATTGTAAGTGGGGTTGAAAGGGGCATGAGCGTTAGCGAATGCAGCGCACGAAGTGCGCCAACCATAGGCGAGCGCAGCGAGCTAACCCATTGTAAGCGGGGTTGAAAGGGGCATGAGCGTTAGCGAATGCAGCCCACGAAGTGCGCCAACCATAGGCGAGCGCAGCGAGCTAACCCATTGTAGTGGGGTTGAAAGGGGCATGTGCGTTAGCGAATGCAGCGCACGAAGTGCGCCAAACATAGGCGAGCGCAGCGAGCTAACCCATTGTAAGTGGGGTTGAAAGGGGCATGAGCGTTAGCGAATGCAGCGCACGAAGTGCGCCAACCATAGGCGAGCGCAGCGAGCTAACCCATTGTAAGTGGGGTTGAAAGGGGCATGAGCGTTAGCGAATGCAGCGCACGAAGTGCGCCAACCATAGGCGAGCGCAGCGAGCTAACCCATTGTAAGCGGGGTTGAAAGGGGCATGAGCGTTAGCGAGTGCAGCGCACGAAGTGCGCCAACCATAGGCGAGCGCCGCGAGCTAACCCATTGTAGTGGGGTAGAAAGGGGCATGAGCGCTAGCGAATGCAGCGCACAAAGTGCGCCAACCATAGGCGAGCGCAGCGAGCTAACCCATTGTAGTGGGGTAGAAAGGGGCATGAGCGTTAGCGAATGCAGCGCACGAAGTGCGCCAACCATAGGCGAGCGCAGCAAGCTAACCCATTGTAAGTGGGGTTGAAAGGGGCATGAGCGTTAGCGAATGCAGCGCACGAAGTGCGCCAACCATAGGCGAGCGCAGCGAGCTAACCCATGGTACGTGGGGTTGAAAGGGGCATGAGCGTTAGCGAATGCAGCGCACGAAGTGCGCCAACCACAGGCGAGCGCAGCGAGCTAGCCCATGGTACGTGGGGTTAAAAGGGGCATGAGCATTAGCGAGTGCAGCGCACGAAGTGCGCCAAACATAGGCGAGCGCAGCGAGCTAACCCATTGTAAGTGGGGTTGAAAGGGGCATGAGCGTTAGCGAATGCAGCGCACGAAGTGCGCCAACCATAGGCGAGCGCAGCGAGCTAACCCATTGTAAGCGGGGTTGAAAGGGGCATGAGCGTTAGCGAATGCAGCCCACGAAGTGCGCCAACCATAAGCGAGCGCAGCGAGCTAACCCATTGTAGTGGGGTTGAAAGGGGCATGTGCGTTAGCGAATGCAGCGCACGAAGTGCGCCAACCATAGGCGAGCGCAGCGAGCTAACCCATTGTAAGTGGGGTTGAAAGGGGCATGAGCGTTAGCGAATGCAGCGCACGAAGTGCGCCAACCATAGGCGAGCGCAGCGAGCTAACCCATTGTAAGGGGGGTTGAAAGGGGCATGAGCGTTAGCGAATGCAGCGCACGAAGTGCGCCAACCATAGGCGAGCGCAGCGAGCTAACCCATTGTAAGCGGGGTTGAAAGGGGCATGAGCGTTAGCGAGTGCAGCGCACGAAGTGCGCCAACCATAGGCGAGCGCAGCGAGCTAACCCATTGTAGTGGGGTAGAAAGGGGCATGAGCGCTAGCGAATGCAGCGCACGAAGTGCGCCAACCATAGGCGAGCGCAGCGAGCTAACCCCTTTGTAGTGGGGTAGAAAGGGGCATGAGCGTTAGCGAATGCAGCGCACGAAGTGCGCCAACCATAGGCGAGCGCAACAAGCTAACCCATTGTAAGTGGGGTTGAAAGGGGCATGAGCGTTAGCGAATGCAGCGCACGAAGTGCGCCAACCATAGGCGAGCGCAGCGAGCTAACCCATTGTAAGCGGGGTTGAAAGGGGCATGAGCGTCAGCGAATGCAGCGCACGAGGTGCGCCAACCATAGGCGAGCGCAGCGAGCTAACCCATTGTAAGTGGGGTTGAAAGGGGCATGAGCGTTAGCGAATGCAGCGCACGAAGTGCGCCAACCATAGGCGAGCGCAGCGAGCTAACCCATTGTAAGCGGGGTTGAAAGGGGCATGAGCGTTAGCGAATGCAGCCCACGAAGTGCGCCAACCATAGGCGAGCGCAGCGAGCTAACCCATTGTAGTGGGGTTGAAAGGGGCATGTGCGTTAGCGAATGCAGCGCACGAAGTGCGCCAACCAGATTAAGCCTTTTTTACTTGACGGGCTGGGGCGAACGAGCGAAGCGAGTGATGACCCCTAGTTTAAAAATATAAGGTGGCAATTCTAACATCTATTTTCATGTTTTTGCAGAGAAATAAATATCAATTTATAAAAAGGGTTAGCAGCTTTTTGCTTGACGGAAATATCTGGCTGTATACTTGTTCATGTAGCCAAGGTCGGGTTGACTATGTTTGCGCTCTAACATCGCGTATTTCAGAAAAAACTGATGGTAAGATGTTTTTCGCATAGCAGTTGCATTTATTGTATTGCTTGTTTCTTCAACTGTATTTCAATGCTAGATTCATTATTATTTTACTAGTTATGCTCATTCTGATACGCAAATTGTAATGTTAAAAACTGTTCTTCAGTTTTGTTGCGTATGATTGATGAATACGTAAAACATATTGAAGCACTTAAACCTCTTTACCAATCTATAGATGTTCATAAAAGACTCCAAGAGTCATTTCCAGATTGCTTTCATATCACAGCAGTAAAAAATATGACTACAAAATGGTATGCTTTTGACGGCATGGAAGTTCCACATGAAATTGTTGGAGGTACTGATATTCTTAATTCTTAACCTCTAAGTTTGATGTGTCACATTTTAAAAGTTCTACAATTTTAAATAAGATGATATATTTTCCTCAGGTGATGTGATGAGACTGAGCATGGTTATACTAAGGTAGCTTTCCTTTCAAGAACTTTATGTGTGTTGACTGAGTTAATCGACATAACCATTGGTGATCATATGTATTTCATGTTGCATATTGCTGTTGATTTTTCAGGCCACGCCTAACTTTAAAGTTATCCCAAATCGAAATGATTCATGATGCATGTATAATGCAACTTTTGTTGACGCTATTCAACAACTTCCAAATAGTGGATTAGGTGGTATACCTGATTTTGATGGAGACATCTGCGGTAAATGCGGATCTTTGCTTGAAATTCAGGTTGAATGGAATCAACAATGCAGACGCTTATTCACGAGAATTGGCATCAAATTGGTTTATGGTAAGAAGATGTGTAAAAGACATCTCCTCATATATCCATATATCTAGATATGAAAATGTATTCACCCATAGTTTTTCAAACAGCACACCCGGCCCGGTATTAATCACTTACATGTAGTAATAATAATCAGTTGATTAATCCAACATGCTGTAATGAATACAAGGCGTTTCATCCGGTTCATGTGGCAACATGAGTGATTAATCATTAAGCATATTGTCATGGCCATGCTGTTCCCATTCAAAACATTTACTGCTTTGCGCAGACGCATATTTGACGTTTCTTCATATCATACTAACTTTATTTGTTGGGCGGTGTTTGTAAATTGCAAATCTGTCGAGATGGAGAATTCCAATATTGCTTTGTCTGAACCTCAGCGAGAAATTTTAAACACAGCATTTACGAATGGTTTAATTTCTACTTCGAATAATTTTTCTGCCGAATTTAACGAGCTCTCAGAGAAGACTGGTTTGTCTGTAGCCAAGATAAAAGTATGGATAAACAACCGAAAGCGCCGTCGAGATGAAGCTTCCGGACAGAACGAGGATAGTGCCACATTTTCGCATGCCAAATCAAAGTTTTCCAGAAAACTATCCGGACATAACATGTTTTGTTCATCGCTGTGGAGTGGAGGTATTTTGTAACAACTTTTTGGTTGTTTTATTTTATCTTTTACAACATTTTATTGTGGTCATGAAAGCCAGGGACTGGCCCAGTTGGCTAGTAGAATCCCTCGGGTTCAATATTATACACTTCTGTCTTCGTCTTGAATCAACACAATCAATTTCGACAGTAGCTTTACCGTTAAGAACTGAACGTTGTCATTATATTTCCTGTTTTGAATTATTTATGAATTGGAAATTAATTTATTTTATTTTCTTATGTACGTACTAAAACATGGAAGCACCGAAGGCCACCTTTTGCAACCACGTGAAGCTAGCTAGCTATACCTGGAACCAGCACAACGACAACAACTATTATTATCTCACCTATCATATATATATATATATATATATATATATATATGTATATAGAAGAGTGTAAAGTCTGTGAATTAGCGTCTCTTTTAGAGTTTTGTGATTTGGACTTCCTCGTTCAAAACCGAGATCAAGATGATCAACCCTGCGCAAGAAATTGCTTCTGCTTTACTCGTCCGAGCCTGCCATGCCACAGAGCAGACACACACTGATTAAATAGAAAATTTCGGATGATGAAAGATTCTGTCTTTGCTTTGAAGAAACTATTTTGAAGCACGATCGAAATGTTTTTGAGAAATTTGGCGTTTTTATCCGGAAACTCTTTATTTTCTTTATTCGGTTCCATTTTCGAATCGAAATATATTTGCAAAATCGTGTTGATTTGTTGAAGAAAAGAACGAAGTTGAAGGAAGCTCTTCTCGTTTTTGATTTTTTGAGTCACTAAAATCTGAAGCCACGCAACGCACTGCTTCGATGAAAAACAATGCCTAGACAAAGAACAGATTTACCGTAAATCCTCGAATAAGCCCCCGGGCGCTTATTTGCAAAAATGAATTTTTGGGTGGGGACTTATTCGAGGGTGGGGGGCTTATTCAAGGTGGGCTTATTTCAAGGTTTTCCTTTTTCCTCAAAAGTTGGCAGAAAAAAGGCGACATAATTTTCTCAATCAGCTAATCTTTTTTCACAAAGTGCTGTGTGAAGATCTAACAAAAACTATAATTTGTTTATCATCACGAAAATCGCGTTTCTTCTTGTTTTTTGTCTCGAGTGAAAGGAAGTGATATTGTATAGCTATTGCCCTCTGGGGGCTTTCTCGAAATAAGATATTATTCTGCATTTATGAGGGCGTATTCGAGGGGGGTCTTATTTGCAGAAATGATTTTTATGTGGGGCTTAATCGAGGGATGCACTCTTGCACATACAGTGATGCACGGAAGGGTTGATGGACAACGGGGAAGAGGTCGACCGCAGAGAAGCTGGATGGAAGATGTGAAGATCTGGACAAACGAACCGGTCAGTGTCTGTGTTCTCTGGTTGTCTTTTAGCTTCTAAAGCTTCATTAAATACAGGTCTTCATACACTTTGGTACATGTGTGATAACCTTTTACATGAAATAGAACGCTCCAATTTTTGTATCACCACTAACTGGCAGTTCAGCATCGAAAGAAATTGAATTTTATTGGCCTTAATACCTCATCTGCATCTTCAATGAACTTGACAGGCTTGGGTACTATAATGAGTGCCATTGATAAAGTTCTAGTGATCGGATCTGACTTCTAGAAAGTGCCACGCTTAAACAGCCTTGTAAAAATCACTGTCTGTAAGTCAATTTGCGTCGATTTGCCTAATGAGGCAAGATTCAATGGGCTTGCCAGAGACCAGAGCAAAAATAAAGAAGTTATTTCATCAGGTAATTAACTGACATTGGCGCAAAGTACAGAGGGTTTCTACAATTACAGAGGGTTTTTTCTGACGGGACAAAAAAATTAGGTCGAATTACAGAGGTTCGAATTATAGAGATTTTTTTATAAGGGTTTGTTAGGAATTTCTCAAGGGACCACAGAATTTGGTTCGAATTAGTAAAAGTTCAAATTATACGAGTTCCAATTAGGCAGAGTTGACTGTATATGTTTTTTGTGTTTTGTGTTTCAGATGAATTTTTAGGGAAGGTATAATTTAAGATTCAAGATCCAAGATTCAAGATCCAAGATCCGAGATATTAAGATCCGAGATATTAAGATCCAAGATATTAAGATCCAAGATATTAAGATCCAGGATTTTAAGATACGAGATATTAAGATCCGATATATTAAGATCCAAGAAATTAAGATCCGAGATATTAAGATCCGATATATTAAGAGAAATTTATTGTTTCTTTACCTTTCCCAGCTTTTCCAGCCAACATTGCTGACGTTTTTCCTTTAGAAATATTCATGGCATTTCACCCTTTGCACCTCCCTGAGACTTCCAACCAGGGTTGAAGATAAAAAGACCCTTATAGGAAAACTAGTACTTAACGCAGAAAACTCGGTACAAATCATGAAATGATCTAATTAATGAATATTGATAATAAACTGATGAAATGATCATGAAATTAATATTGGATAAGAATACAAAACGTAGTCTACTTACATTTTCAATTACATCATTTTCGGCTTGGCTTAATCGGTGGCCATCGTTGGTAGTGAAGACAAGACAAGACCACGAGGCAAAAAGCGCGGGAAACCAAAACCTCCAAAACCAAAACCTCTGATGCATGCCTTGGAGAAGACCATTGCAAAATCCTGGATCTTAATTTCTTGGGTCTTCTTAATATCTCGGATCTTAAATATCTTGGATCTTTCTCGGATCTTAATTTCTTGGATAAGCAGATGCTTTTAGGTGGTGTTATTTAGGTGGTTTTACATGTTTTACTTAACAACCAACAACCAAATTTTTTAACACTTATTTGCAGAAATGGCTGCCTGGCCTGTTGCAGAAAGGAGTAAGGAGGCTCACATGAGGTGGAATTCCCTCAGTTCAGAAGAAAAACTTTCTTGGAAGAAAAAAGCTGAAGGGCAGAATAATGTTGAGCCGGGGAATTTGCCTGATTGTAGTGAAAAGAAGTTGGCAGAGGCTTCGATCAGACGTTTAACACATGAGGTAAGAAACAGAAAACATTTGCAACATACATATATTGTATGTAGTACAATATCACTAAGTACATTGTGTTGTATAAAATTTTCCAAAAGTATACAAGATCAATTGTTTTGAGAGAACTCACAATAGGGTAAAACACAATAAGACATTGAGCACCTCACACATTCTAACATATAGTTAAGGAAAAGAAGTTTGAACATGGTAAAACTTTATTCTACAACCTTCATGAAAGCAATGGTTTATATGATACTCTGTTCCAGAATTTTGTTACCAATTATAATACCCTGTCACATAATTTTCATTATAAAAGAACACCCTGTCACAGCAAACTCCTGTGAGGTCAAGTATGGGGTTACCCTCTCCTCTCTCCAGGTGTGAGGGGAGGGGGTAACCCCATACTACTCTACTCTACTGCTGTATTATTGTATATGAATGTTGATTTTTCAGCTTGAGTTTTTTTCCAAACTTGGTTGGTCAGGATATTATATGGTTATCAATAGACAGGAAAATGAGGTGAAGTACTTGGCGGATCCTAATTCCACTCAGTATCTTGTTGATAACACTGAAATTTGTGAGAACTTTCTGAAATTTCATGGCAAGAAAAGCAAGTTTCGTGATATATTGATTTGTTTTGCCTTCATATCCTTTTAGATAATACAATATTTTGTTCTTTTACTGCTTTCTTCTTCAAAACCATATTTGAATATTAGCCAATCTTGAAATATTTTGCTAATTGGATTTGTGCTGTATTTGGATAGTAAGTAACAGTTATTCAATACTGCAGGACAACTCAAACTACATGGATTCACGTTTGACAACTGGAAGTGTCTGTAGCTTGATGCCTGACGTTGTTACTAAAAAGCGTAACAACCCAACCCAAGAACAGGCTGAACAACCCAAAAAGAACGCAAGAACGACCCAAGCAAAATTGTCCTGATAGGGTTCTTTCTATCCCATGTTCATGAGGTTGAAAGCGTAAACCATGTAAGGCCCGCCATGAGTGCCGTGTGGCATGGCATGGCATGTTAGAAGTTTAGGACTCCGTTTACTCTCAGAAATAATCATATACTTTACAAAAGTCTTCATTTGCATGCGTTTATTATTTGTGTTCTGCAGTGCTCGTCCCCCTTTTGCGATTTCGCCAAGCAATAATGTTGTGGCGGTAAGGTGACGGACGACGTTTTTTGTGTTGTGAAATTTAGGCCATGCCACCTCTTTCTTTCCTGTTTGTCCAAGTGGTCCTTGATTTCCAATAAGTCCTTGTGGGAAATCAAGGATTTTTCCCAAAAAATGTCCAGAATGTTGACTAACTTTCAAAAAAATGTATCCAGTGGATGCCGCGTACTGACCAATGAGGTATATAGAAAATTTTCTATATATCTCATTGGTACTGACTAGTAGGCCATTTCTTACAAAAGCAACCATCACCACATCCCCAGCCCACAATAACGCCATGAAAGTTGTTCTTGCGTTCTTTCTGGGTTGTTCAGCTTGTTCTTGAGGCTTTAAGCTTGTTTTTGGGTTGTTCTCGGGTTGTTCTTGGGGCTTTCGGACTGTTCTTGGGTTGTTCTCGGGTTGCTCTTGGGTTGTTCTTGGGTTGTTCAGCTTGTTCTTGGGTTGTTCCGCTTTTAGTAACGACGTGATACCAAACTACATGCAAATACGATGCATTTATTTTGAATTAAATAAAGGAATTTTTCAAACTTGATTATATTTGTTTTTATTTTCCAGCTATGCCATCAAAGAAAGTTTTCACACAAGCCCATGTGCAAACTATGCTGAACAAAAAATACTGTAAGAGTTTATAACATGAATTGCTTTCATGCCATTTCAAGTTTTTTATTTTATTTTGCGTTACAAAACTCAATCTTGTTTATTTTTAGATGATTGCTTGGGAATAAGAAATGTTGAGTACTGCAAATATAAAAAGAAATTTACATTGGAAGGTTGGCCAGAGGAAATTAAATTTAAGCAGCCATTTGACTATGGCAAGAATCAAGTTGCTCAAATAATGGAAGCAACTGAAAGAATAAAATTTGTTCCGCAATTGCCCGATCCTGTGGAAACATCTGCTTCTTTTGAGCCTTTTGTTGAAGCAGAAGCAGATCCAATTCCAGGCCCATCAACAAATGAGGCTGAAAATGAAGATGAAGAACCTGCTGGCAGACCATTTGTCAGACAGACCAAATGTCGTGCAAGGACCAACTCCTTTGTCAAAAAAGGTGATATTGTGCCTTGTGTTGCTGATGAGGGGGGATATTGGTTGTTTCGCTGCTCATCAAAAGTCAAAACTGATGGCACGATTAATGGCAAATGGCTTGACTCAGTTGGTGGATTCAATACATCTATATTGCTAGATGGTGTTGCACAGATTCACGAGCAAACAGTATTGCTGAAAGATGACAAGAGAATGGTTGTTCAATTGTCATATTTTGACACTGTTGAATCTGACCATTTTATACTCAGTATTGCAGGATGTAATTTATTGAATGACTTACTTGAAAAACAGCTTAGTTGAACATGATTATAATTTTTCTTTGCGATTCAATTTAATACTATATATTTACACTCATTGTGTTCTGTAAGTTTTTATTGTTTGCTTCTTTATCATAATGCTGTACAGCACAGGCGTAGACTTTGAGGTGGCCTGGGGGCTGAGCCCCCTGGACTTTTCTCAGGGGGCGCAGCCCCACCTGAGAAGGCATCCAACAATACTTTTTGGGTATCCAAGTGAAATTACTGCTTAAACTTATATTACTTGTTTTCTTGTTTCTCGTGTTTCTCGTGTCATAAAAAACACATAATGAAATTCCCAAAAAAATTCCAATTGAGCCGCCCTTCTATATAACTCCACGACTATGCTGTAGATATTTTATTCTTGTAGAATGGGTTTTTGTTTTTTGTTTTTTTCTATTGTCTTTGTTTCATATGACATTATTTTGAAAAGTTACAGCAATGACTGCAAATAAATCAGGTGAGGTGTTTTTGGTTGTTTAATTTCAATACAAGGTGTTTTGTAATAAACAATAGATTTTAAGTCATTTTTCATTTCATTTCTTATTACCCAATCTGTCAGTTTGTCTCTATGCTTTAGTATTGCCATTCTTATCCCAGGCTAGCAATACCATATATACTTGAGCGTCTACACACTCCAATCCGCATAAAATGCCAAAATCAGAGAAAATTGTGACAATCACAACAACTTATTGAAAATCTGTGCATTCACGTGATTCTTGTTGAATAGTAGGGTATCTATATCGTATATACTTTAGCGTGTTTCCATTAAACACACTTAAATCCGCGTAAAATGCCAAAATCAGATGAAATCATGAAAATCACAACAAATTGTTGAAAATCTGGGGATTCACGTCATTCTTGTTGAATAACAGGGTATCTATACCGTATATACTTGAATGTGTTTCCATTAAACACACTTCAATCCGCATAAAATGCCAAAATTAGATAAATCATGAAAATCACAAGAAATTGTTGAAAATCTGCAGATTCACGTCATTCTTGTTGAATAACAGGGTGTCTATACCGTATATACTTTAGCGTGTTTCCATTAAACACACTTCAATCCGCATAAAATGCCAAAATTAGATGAAATCATGAAAATCACAACAAATTGTTGAAAATCTGCAGATTCACGTCATTCTTGTTGAATAACAGGGTGTCTATACCGTATATACTTTAGCGTGTTTCCATTAAACACACTCCAATCCGCATAAATTGCCAAAATCAGATGAAATCATGAAAATCACAAGAACTTATGGAAAATCTGCGGATTCACGTCATTCTTGTTGAATAGTAGGGTATCTATACCGTATATACTTGAGCGTGTTTCCATCAAACACACTTCAATCCGCATAAAATGCCAAATGAGATGAAATCATGAAAATCACAAGAAATTGTTGAAAATCTAGGGCTTCACGTCATTCTTGTTGAATAATAGGGTATCTATACCTTATATACGTAATGGTTAGTTGTATTGACCCAAATTTGAATTAGGGTTAGGGTTACTATTCCTCCCACCTTTACCGTTAGATTCCTTTCGCATCAAGTTTTGCGAAACATTATTGCCTCAATTACTGCGAGGCTGAGATAAATGAGATTATTCAAAACTGAGGCTTTATGTTAAGTCTATGGCATGGCATAGCAATAATTTCAGAAAATTTCTACTTCAATTTGTTTTGTCTATATCATATATATATTTTTAACATAGTATATATTCAGCATCTTGTTGATGGTCATAAAGATGGAGACAAATGTATTCTTTATGAAAGAATCCGAACACCACGCCGCAATTTTCCCACAAGATAAGATCAACATAAGAAACAAATGAAAAAGTAAAGAACTAAAATATATATTGTATATTAAAATTTATTTATTTTAATCAATTAAAAATTCAAAAAACATAAGCGTAGTTAAGAACATTATAAAAACTAAAGATAATATAAAAAATAAAATAGAAAATAAAAACATGCTGCATTGTTATTTCAAGTCTCACTTTACGTTTCATGGCAACAAATTAATTTAATTTCAAAAAGAATCAACAAATGTATTATTAGTATCAGATATAATATTATTCATTATTGTTTGACATGAAAGTACTGACTATACAATAACATGACAGTATGCATGCTTTCGCAAAATTTGCAACTAAAACTGAAATTACCTTCCTTGTGCAAGGTAACACTGGATTTAGAAAGAGAGAGCCCTTTGAAAAAATAATTTTCCTCAGCCTTCGAATAAAAAATCTTAAAAAGAATTACCCTATTAACTACAGTAAAGCCACTTTCCACGGAATGATAAAACGCTTCCTGAGAGCTCAACAGGTATTCAATAGTTGGCTCTATCTAAACAGTAAATATTCGCTTTTTGGGGTACTCAAGCTCCTCTGGCACCTCAGAAATTGCACGACCAGTCAACCATTGTTTAACATACCATGCTAAAAAGTAGAAAACATAGGAATTAAGCAGGGTTCACACACAACTACAGAAGTTCTTATTATTAGAAAGTAGATGCAAGCCTCTTGTTTAGTTAAGTGGCAAAATCCTATAAATAAAGTCAAATAAAGCCATACCTTTTTCTTCATCAATCACAGATATTTGTGTTTCGCGTGGTAGCGTTTCCGTTATTGGACAATTCATGCAATCATCTGAAAAAATCAACAGTAACAACATTTTCAATGTAGTGTAATTGCAATAAAAAGGACAGTTGTGCTGTCTAAAAGGTGCAACAAGTAAGAAACTACCATTTAGTTTACCTTCAACAACCATATCATTCTCCCCAATATCTGGTTTATCAATACAGTCTTTCTCCTCTGGGAAGTACATCGATATTCTGTCAATATCACGGGCAGGAATTCGGATCCCATTATGTTCAATCTTTGGGAAGTTCCTACAACATTATTAAAAACATAAAAAACCGCAAATTTATAACCAAACCAGTTATAGTTTTACATAACGGTA
Source organism: Sanderia malayensis (assembly GCA_013076295.1). Lineage (NCBI taxonomy): Eukaryota > Metazoa > Cnidaria > Scyphozoa > Semaeostomeae > Pelagiidae > Sanderia > Sanderia malayensis. Next base: position 2,627,388 of record RQOL01000374.1, on the reverse strand, counting down.
AATCTCAGTAACAATATCTTACTTGTTATAAAAATCTCTAGTCATTTGATGAACTTTCCTTAAATGTCTTGTCAAATCACGAATAGGAACTCCATTCTTCTTACAATCTGGAATTTGGCACTTCTCTGCTGAACGGTACCTCATATGATTGGCACTACTATACGCAGAAAGTATTTCCTCATCACTTGGCATAGGCAGCCTACTGTGCTCCCTCATTGTTAGTGATGGATGTTGCTCATGAAGGTGTCGTGTTAAGTTCAGATACACTTTGCCATAAAATCTGGAATTATGTACTCTGCAACAACCTTCTGATTTTTGACTCCCCAATGAATTGAATTCATGGTATACTAAAATTGTCGACTTGCTGTGTTGTACATTATAGTTTATGATAACACATTTTACAGGCAAATTTTAGTAATTCAAGAACACGAAATAATTTAATAAGTTGCCAAAATAAATCAACTAACCTCTCCTCTTCCTGCTCTCTTTGACATCATGAAGTGTCAATCAAACCAGTAGGCCTAGCCTCATTAATATGCACAATATATACAATCTAATCAACTAAAAACTACACTAATGTTACTCTATAGGCATTCAGGTTAATATACACACCATGTACAATCTAATCAACTAAAAAATTTATTAATGTTGCTCTAAACAGATCTATATAACGACAATTCCTCCGTCAAAAGCCTTGAAAGTCAGTAAACTGGACTTTGTTGGCGCTGAACGAAGGAACGTGTTTTATAACGGGAAAATGCAGAGAACCTGGTGCCCAGTGGCGGACGACGAGCATTAGAAGAAAGTATCCTAGCGAGTTCCACTTTCGGAACATGGCAGAATTCATGGCAGGTTATTATTACCATTTACAAGGTTTACCATACTTTGCAGTGAGCCGAATTGATGGGCCCGAAATTTCTTGGACCCTGTTTAATCAACGAAATTATCTTCCAGCCTACGAGCTGAGAGGTGAAATCCGATCGTTTCATACTATCCTCTCTATTTATCGCGTTGCGTTTATACGAGAAACGATTTATCCCAGTGAAGTGAAGTGAGACCTGCATGAGGTACTTCCAATCACCTATTGTTCAAAATACCCCATAGATAGTTCTCACAAAAATATAAAAATAAATTTATCATTATTATTATATGCAAATGTACTACTTACATATATGAGGTATGCTAGCACTAAGCGACGGAAGCATTACAAAATGAACAATAAATTGCTACAAGACAGGGTCAACAGTAACTAAATAGCAGAAATTACAGAAAAATCAAACAAACAGAAACAGCAATGCGCGGAAAGGCCTCTAGGGGCTGTTTTTGTTGGGTCATTTAAATTCTTCTTCCAAAAAATTTGGCTGGGGCAGGTATCGTTGGCTCACCCTCACAAATGATCTTCCTATCTGTAAAAATGTTTAGAGATCTATCCTGAATGTGGGGGAAAATGATAAATTTCTAACCCGTGTTTGAATGAGACCAGTCACCAAACGTTGTCTTTACTGCTTTATTTAAAGTAGTTTACAGGCTTATTTGCATTAAATTATTGCCCGTCCGTCCCTATCTTAAATTGCTTTCCTAGAAAAGCAACCACCGTAGCCAAACAGTGTAATTGATTGTTTACGACCTCCTCCACAGCAATGCACTGCAAGATTGAAATCAACAACAAAGGTAATAAAGCAGCAAAAATATTGTGCAGTAAATGAATGAATAAAACAATTTGGAATAAAAAAGTTAATAAAGTTAATAATCAAATAAATATAATTCATCGTTCTCCTCGGTGTTTACTTCCGAGTCATTGTCACCTTCAGTTTGAAAAAGATCATCAGTGGATTCAAAATCTTCTTCCAATTCATCGTCACTGTCTGCAACTTCCACTTCTGAAGAAAATGCTTGCGTCAAACAAAACAAAACATCAACTAAAATTTTCAATTCCTTTTTCAAAACGGAAATGGCACCTCTTTCGTACAATGAATTGCCCCGAAACTTAGTCGATGCACGGAGCACTTTTTCTTTCTCCTTTTTAAAAAACTGAATAGTATTTGCCATTTCAGCTCGTACAAGTTCTTGCTCTTCCTCAGCACACGTCAGCCGAAAGAAAAGGTCTATACTTTCTTGCTTCACTTCAGCTGGTACACATGTGTCTTCGAATAATGTATTGCCATAGATATCTGAACTCGAATCTTTGGCCTTTTCTATGTCAATCGCTTGACCCCGAAGCTCTTTGATTTCCTTTGAAAGATAGCTCACAGTTCGATTGAAAGGAACCAAAATGTCACTGATGCTTTTGTTCTTCTTTCCAATGCTAATGGCTAAAGTTTTTGCTAATTTCTGACCATCTGTGAAAATTCAAGCAAACATGCTATTATAAGGTTGCATTGTCGAGCAATATATTAAAGAGTAAAAATATCTTATCTTACTTGCATAAAGACGCTTCATTTTCAGCAAAAATTTTCTTTCATGGGCAAGAGTTCTCAATGACTCTATAACTTTTTGCCGTTCGTCCAGCACCACCTCAATTGCAATTTTTTTGGCTGAATCAACTTTCCATGTCCATCAATTTTTAATGCCACAACTTTTTTCAACACCAGTAAGTTCTTTTTCAGATCTAGAAAGCAAGAATATAAACATATGCCTAAAAATTACACAAAAGATACGAAAATTGACAAAGGTACCTACAGTCTGAGACAATAGATAAGCAATCATCATGATTTAGAATTTACCTCCTCAGAAGTTGGACACTAGCTGCTATATCTGCCTCGGATTGAGATGAATCGTCAATCATAAGTTTCTGCCTATTCAAAGTAGCCTATGAGATTATACGTGTAACATATACATGATACATTAACAAAGTGTATTAGTGTGTTAATTAGTATGCTAAATGGTCAATACCTGAGCTGACGATTACAAATTAATGCCCTAACATAGGCTACATATTTGGATTCTTCTTGTTCCGTTTTATCTAAGACAAACAAAAATCAGTTCAATGCATTGAACTTAACTGCCAGTGCCAAAATTAGGTACCTGTTCGAATCTTCTTGTCTGCCTAATGGTGTCAAAATGATGTACCTGCTTGAATTTTAGTCAAATTCTCTTTCTCTTCTCGAATCCATTCATGTAAAACAGCCATATCTGTTGAAAAAAATTTACACTATCATTAACAAACAATAAGTGAAATGTAAAACTGACTTGTCAACCAGAACACAATTTGAAGAAAAATAGTTGAAACACTGTCTCCATCAAAATCGTGGTCTGCTTAACAGGTTAAACTAGCAACATGCTGCATAACATATGATATCGACAATTTATATCATAGGTACAAAAAGTCTACCATTTACTCCAACATTTAATAATAATTTGTTTAGTTTAGATCTGCAGGTCTGTGCTACACTGATTGCCTTCTCCATTCTCTTGGGCAAAACAGAGCCTACAACAACATGAATATAATATGCATCGAATCACAAAATGATATGTAACCATAACAAAGAAAGATAAATGCACATATAATACTAAACATTATAGTTATAACAGCTTTCTACAATAGAAAATGCACTTACATAACTTTCTCACAGCTTTCTTTCCATAATGAAGAAGGGCAGTGGTTAAAGCATCTCGTCTGTGACACACAGTCATTTCTTTGGTTATGGATGAAAAACATCTTAAGTATGACCATAACCGCTCACACTGTTCACCATCAGACAAGCCTATCTTTGGGACATGTCGAGTCCCAAGAAGAGCCTGTATAACAAAACAATACATTTATAATGTGTCACAAAATAATAGCCACACTTGCTTACAAATACAAAAAAGTAAAGTGCCTACCTGACATGATGGTATATGTGCATATGAATGGAAGGCAGGAAGTCCAACAATAATTTTGTCAAGAAGAGCAATGTCACTTTTCTGCAAAAAATGAGCATACAGCTATCTAAAGAATAAACAACACCTAAACAAATATTGCGATTACATATAACATATTTTACTAACCTGCAGATGCTTTCGCAAAATACATGCAATATCATACAACACACAGTATGTCAAATTAGGGTTTAAACCCTCTACTCTTTTCTTTATCAGGTACACTGAATAGCCGATTCTATGAAAAAGATGTGTCAAAGTATTAGTCAATACAATACGAAAAATGTGATGGAAACACTAATGAATTATCTCAATGCATGTGTATCTTACATACGAATGACCACATAAAATATCAGAAACAATTCCCAAGATATACTAAAGCAACTCACCTTTCTCCATGTTTCAAATCTATGAATTTCTGAGTGAAATCATGACGACAAATGGATCCAATTAAACCTTTGATATCATAACATGATGATTTTCCCTTTGAATAGATGGTATCTTTATTACCAACTGCACCAGCTTGAAAATTGTTGCAATCCTGTAAAAAATTGCCCAAAAACCAATGTATGAATAAACAAAGTACAGGAGACAATTTGATAAAACTTGTGCTTTGTCCCAAAGTTACAAATTTGATGAAGCTCAATATCAAACCTTGCTGGCGGTCTTGTGCCTGGGATATTCATTAATATATGTATCAATCTCGTTCGCATCAATCATTTTCAGAGTACCAAATTTTGGTTCAAAGTTATACTTTCCGGCGGCTTTCTTATGCACCAGTCCAAAGCAAGCATCAATACTCTCAACAATGCAACCATTACCCTGAAAGTGAAACGAGATTGCATGCCATTGTTATTACGAGATTCATACCTTGTTCAATAGAAAGAAAATAGCAAAATTCGAGCACAGAAAACATGTTTTCTATATTCATTATTAGTTTCTTGCTGATACAATGACTAAATATTAGATTGTAAATCTGGTGGTTGCAACAGCAAGGAACTAATGACAATTTTAAAAATCATGTTGCTCTATATTTTCAAAATATCGGGTGGTCCAAAAAAGTTAAACTAAAACTAAACGATTAATTGAAAGTAAAGGGTTTACTTCTCTGGCAGCCCTGTATTTAGATAAAATAATCTTAGAAAAGTTGACTTTTACAAATGCCAAAAAATTACTTCTATTGATGGACATGCCGGGCAGGTTGTCCCTTTGTCACGATCTTCACAAATAGATCCAAGTGTTGAATTGTTATGCTTAAATAAACTAGAAATCAAAATTCAAATATTGATTAAAAACTAAATATTTGTGAATAACAAGAAATATGAAATAAAGAAGCTGGTTAGTTACACATCTGACCGGTACTCCTCAAATGCCTCTCCTTGTAATGCCTTTAAAATATCCTTTTCCTAAAAATAACATGCCTTAAATATACAAAATACGTATATATATATATGGAAAGACATTTTCTGTTAATCTGGTCTTAAGGCTAAAATTATCTTGCTCTCTTCAGATCTATATAAACTATTCTGATATTTATAAACAAAAAAACTTACATTGCTTGCCAGTTTCATTAATGGCGGAGTGAGTAAAGTAATAGCAGCACAAAAAGATGTGACTGAAACTTGACTTTCAAGGAAAAAGCTCTCCAATAGATCCATAAACTCAAATGTAAATGCTAGTTTGGTAACTTAGATGTTGCTGGCCAGAGTCTTTGTTTCACAAAAAAAAATGCATCGGGCTTGCAAGAGCACACTTCCATTATGCAATCAAATTGTTTTCCTAAAACAATATATCCATATATACATAAATATATCATGAATAAACAGACTATTCTCATACTCAGTACTAGAACAGTCTCTTTATTTATATCTTTATTTATATTATAGCTATTAGCTCTGATAAATTGAGAACTTTTCAATTGGCTTTATAAAAATATACAAAAACGAACAAATAAATAGCTATATAAGTATATTTATAAAAGCTTTCATCTGCCTTATGTATAAAATAAACATAGCATGCATCATACCTTGTGCATCAACAACTTTCACCATCCTGTTTGAAATTGAACAACCTGAGCATGTGTGCTCAGCTGAGCAAATACCAAGGTGTATTGGTGGTCTCTCCAGTGGAATAAATGTTCCATCCTAAACACAAAAACACAACAATTAACAAAACTACAGCCATGTATATATAAAACAAAATCCTAAAAAGAACAACAGCTTTATGCTGATACCAACAGTTTCTTGCCAAATTATCAGAGATCTAATCTGCTTTGAAACTGAGCATTGTTATTGCACTGAATATGTATCATGCTCTATGTGCACAGTAGTGAAAACTGTAAAACAGGAAAATCACAAGTTTTAACAGTAAAAACAAATCTAAGTATGTACAGTAAAGCCCAACAAACATATCTATCCCCTGTAAACAAAGAAAAAGTGGAACCCTGTGAATAATAAGGAACAAGTAATTTTTGTGCCACCAGTTGCTCATAACTATCTAACTTTTAGCAATAGCAACATCTAGGGTGCATTCTTTCGGGAAATTTATCTCTTTTCAGAACATGCAAAAATTCGAATGATTCATTTTGAAAACGTTGCTGGTTGCCGTGGAAAGATTAAGCTAGGTTGCTCTGATTTGAACGCCTTGTCACGTGAAAACGAGAATCTCTGCAAAGTCTCCTTGTTCTGGAGACAAGAGTTTGGAGACTGCAAAGTCTCCAATTTTCCACACGATTGACCAAAAGAATGCACTTTCAACAAAGTTGTTCATCTCATCATTATCATTTATATGTAGATTACTCTGTAAGTACACGCCTCATTAATTTTTCTATGACAAAACAAAACACAATGACGCACCTCCCACTTTTGAAGAAAATGGAATTTGTTGCGTTTCTGGTGAAAATTCAAACAACACTCCACACACATAAAAACACCGGGGCCACAATCATGGCATGTGGCTTGAGCTCTTTGGTCTCTGGCAGCTCCATTATTAGATGGTGGTTTCTCCTGGCATAGACTGCAGGGTTCATCTTGCGAAAGAGAATTGTTTTCAATGTAGGCTTTCTCAAGATCTGGCCTTGCAGGTGTCCAGTTTTTAACTTCAGATTCCTTTGCCATCAGATATCTGCTTTTCAATCCACTCCTTAATAATAAAAAGAATTGTGAAACATGTGATAAAGATGGCATTAAAAACAATTTTGATTTGCTTGACTAAAATCAGCAGATCAGACCAGTAAGTCATTAGACTGAGCAAATCTATGAAACGAAATGCTTTGTCTGCATCTTATAATAATACTAGCCGGGGGCGCTCGCATACGCTCGCTTCCCGGAGGGGGGCAAGTGAAAAAAACTTAATGTGGTTGGCGCACTTCGTGCGCTGCATTCGCTAACGCTAATGCCCCCTTCAACCCCACGTACCATGGGCTAGCTCGCTGCGCTCGCCTGTGGTTGGCGCACTTCGTGCGCTGCATTCGCTGGCGCTCATGCCCCTTTCAACCCCACGTACCATGGGTTAGCTCGCTGCGCTCGCCTGTGGTTGGCGCACTTCGTGCGCTGCATTCGCTAACGCTCATGCCCCTTTCAACCCCACGTACCATGGGCTAGCTCGCTGCGCTCGCCTGTGGTTGGCGCACTTCGTGCGCTGCATTCGCTGACGCTCATGCCCCTTTCAACCCCACGTACCATGGGCTAGCTCGCTGCGCTGCGCTCGCCTGTCTATCTATTATCAAGAAGCATTGAATGATATGGCGCACTTTGTGCGCTGCATTCACTTCGCTCATGCCTCTGCCTCTTGCAACAGTTTGGCTCGCTTGGCTCGCCTGATAACCCCTTATCATAATTTGTTTGTTAAAACTTTGGGCTTGCTTACATCAGGCCTAAGCGTCGCAAGCATGCCGAAGCAACAATGGCGGTCGCCCACTACCTAAACTACAACTATCTCACTCAAAAAACAAAACAAAGCTATCACCTGTGTTCTCAATTGTTTCTTGTAATTTTCCAGAGGTCTCTCAAACAATTAGCAAGTCTTTACAAAGACAATTCAGGTCGTAAAACACTTTGAAAGGCGCCCAGTTATCCTTTGTGTTCAAAACAAAAACACGCGTCCTCTTCTCCAAAAGTACCTGCTGTTCAACCCGAGGGCAAATTTGCATGATAACGAAATACGCGTGACAGTTCACGTGAAGTCGCGAAAGAGCCAATCAAATTACAGCAAAAGGCGAAACGGGTCACGTGAAGAGCGAATACTCAGTTCGAAACTGGAGTTCGGGACGCGAATTTGGAAGTTTCGCCAGCGTAAACCGTAGTTTTTTGTGATAACACAATTAGCAGAATAATTAGTGGAATAACTCAAAATTTCAGGAGAAAATCGAAAAACAAAATCCATTACCCTGGTTAAATTAATAAAGTAAACATTCTGTGTGAATTTCATTGCCATATATCCACATACAAAAAAGCCTTTGTGATTACACGGTTCGCCGTTTCGGCCCATTGTTTTTGGGCGTTCGACCTATTGTTTCGGGTCGAATCTATTGTTTTTGGGAAGGAAAATGCGTCATCACGTGGCTCCGCAGAATATATATATTAGATCTTCCCAAGTACCTAACAAAACTAAGTCTAAACCTCAGTCAATTTTGCATAGATGATTGACAATTGGGACTGCAGGACTAAACAAACGATCAACCTGAAATTAGGCCCTTGCCACTTATCTTTCAAGGGTAGTTACTGAACTATAAAAGAAACATTATAAAACAATCAAATAGCTACCGATTAATTGTGTTGCCATCCACATCAACAAAAGTAGCAACTCCAGAAGAAGACTGGCCATCATCAAAATCATACTCGAGGCACAAATCAGGTGTGGTGCTGGATGCAGAAGTAGAAGGGCTTGAATCACAACAATCATCGGGTTTTGAATATCGCGCAACTTTCAAAACCTTTCCTGTGCGAATGCAAGTGATTTTTGACTTGCCTTTGAAAGTTTTCAATCGAACTTTCTTCAATGATGCCATCACTTATTACTTTTAAAATCTTTAAAACAAAATGGCGCGGCCAAACTCGAATTTGGCCTTGCCTTGCCTGACCTTGAAACGTGGTGTGGGGTGGTTGTGGTGGGTTGCCCAAATAAGTGTGCAAAGCAGTAAATGTTTTGAATGGGAACAGCATGGCCATGACAATATGCTCAATGATTAATCACTCATGTTGCCACATGAACCGGATGAAACGCCTTGTATTCATTACAGCATGTTGGATTAATCAACTGATTATTATTACTACATGTAAGTGATTAATACCGGGCCGGGTGAACAGCAACATCCAGTTTCACTTCTTAAAATAGTGAATTCAAAATCAATCAGAACGCTTCGTCAAATATCAAGATTTGCTCAATTCCATTTCTAGTACCATATAGAAAATGCTCTAACAAGAACTGCGAAAATATCTCTTGCATTTATCAAAAGCTACTATCAGTACCGTTGAAAAATCGCATGTTTGGCGAAACTTCATCGAACTGTCAATTCCCCTAAAGAAAGGGAAGATTTCGCCAATGGCAAAGTATGCATATTGGAAATCACTTGCATTTATCAAAAGTTACTACCACCAGCGTTGAATAATCGCATATTTTGTGAAAAATCAACGAACTGTCAATTCCCCTATAGAAAGCGAAGGTTTTCGCAAATGGCAAAGTATGCATATTGGAAATCCCTTGCATTTATCAAAAGTTACTACCACTACAGATGAATAATCGCATATTTTGCGAAAATTCTACGAACTGTCAATTCCCCTATATAAAGCGAAAATTTTCGCAAATGGCAAAGTATGCATATTGGAAATCACTTGCATTTATCGAAAGTTACTACCACTACCGTTGAATAATCGCATATTTTGTGAAAAATCAACGAACTGTCAATTCCCCTATAGAAAGCGAAGATTTCCGCAAATGGCAAAGTATGCATATTGGAAATCCCTTGCATTTATCAAAAGTTTCTACCACTACCGTTCAATAATCGCATATTTTGCAAAAATTCTACGAACTGTCAATTCCCCTATAGAATGCGAAAATTTTCGCAAATTGCAAAGTATGCATATTGGAAATCACTTGCATTTATCAAAAGTTACTTCCACCACTGTTGAATAATCGCATATTTTGCGAAAATTCAACGAACTGTCAATTCCCCTAAAGAAAGCGAAGATTTTCGCAAATGGCAAAGTATGCAAATTGGAAATCACCTGCATTTATCAAAAGTGACTACCACCACCGTTGAATAATCGCATATTTTGCGAAAATTAAACCAGCTGTCAATTCCCCCATAGAAAGCGAAGATTTTCGCCAATGCCAAAGTATGCATATTGGAAATCACTTGCATTTATCAAACGTTACTACCACTACCGTTGAATAATCGCATGTTTGGCGAAACTTTAACGAACTGTCAATTCCCCTAAAGAAAGGAAAGATTTCGCCAATGGCAAAGTATGCATATTGGAAATCACTTGCATTTATCAAAAGTTACTACCACTAGCGTTGAATAATCACATATTTTGCGAAAATTCAACGAACTGTCAATTCCCCTAAAGAAAGTGAAGATTTTCGAAAATGGCAAAGTATGCATATTGGAAATCACTTGCATTTACCAAAAGTTACTACCACTACCGTTGAATAATCGCATATTGAGCAAAATTCCATGAACTGTCAATTCCCCTAAAGAAAGGGAAGATTTTCGCCAATGGCAAAGTATGCATATTGGAAATCACTTGCATTTATCAAAAGTTTCTACCACTACCTTTGAATAGTCGCATATTTTGCGAAAATTCAACGAACTGTCATGTCCCCGATAGAAAGCGAGGATTTTCACAAATGGCAAAGTAAGCATATTGGAAATCTCTTGCATTTATCAAAAGCTACTATCAGTACCGTCGAATAATCGCATGTTTGGCGAAACTTCATCGAACTGTCAATTCCCCTAAAGAAAGGGAAGATTTCGCCAATGGCAAAGTATGCATATTGGAAATCACTTGCATTTATCAAAAGTTACTACCACCAGCGTTGAATAATCGCATATTTTGCGAAAATTCAAAGAGCTGTCAATTCCCCTATAGAAAGCGAAGATTTTCGCAAATGGCAAAGTATGCATATTGGAAATCACTTGCATTTATCAACAGTTACTAGAACCACCGTTGAATAATAGCATATTTTGCGAAAATTCAACGAACTGTCAATACCCTTAACGAAAGCGAAGATTTCCGCAAATGGCAAAGTATGCATATTGGAAATCACTTACATTTATCAAAAGTTACTACCACCACCGTTGAATAATCGCATACTTTGCGAAAATTCAACGAATCGTCAATTCCCCTATAGAATGCGAAGATTTTCGCAAATGGCAAAGTAAGCACATTGGAAATCACCTGCATTTATCAAAAGTTACTACCACCAGCGTTGAATAATCGCATATTTTGCGAAAATTCAAAGAGCTGTCAATTCCCCTAAAGAAAGCGAAGATTTTCGCAAATGGCAAAGTACGCATATTGGAAATCACTTGCATTTATCAAAAGTTACTTCCACTAACATTGAATAATCGCATATTTTGCGAAAATTCAATGAACTGTCAATTCCCCTAAAGAAAGGGAAGATTTTCGCAAATGGCAAAGTATGCATATTGGAAATCACTTGCATTTATCAAAAGTTACTACCACCACCGTTGAATAATCGCATATTTTGCGAAAATTAAACGAACTGTCAATTCCCCGATAGAAAGCGAGGATTTTCGCCAATGGCAAAGTATGCATATTGGAAATCACTTGCATTTATCAAAAGTTACTACCACTACCGTTGAATACCTTAGGTGTATTAAATTTCGTGGTGTATTATAACTCGCGTGTACTTGAATTCGCACATTTTAAATTTGCGCAGAAATTTTTCATATTTTCGCGCAGTCTTGAATTCCTGCACACGAGCAAGTAGACAGAATGATACAACAACTCAGTTGAAACGAAAATATATTTCTGAAAGTTACTCTTGACTAAAAGTAACATTTTTATAAGAATGGGTCTTCATACTGACGCTCTTTTGCCAAGAAATCTATAATCCCAGCCCTCTTAAACCCTTTGCCGGCTAATCTGGTCGGTTTTGCATGCGGTCATAAAAAGATGTCAATCACTTTGCCTGTATCGGCTTCAAAATGCTGATTTTCAAGTCTACTTTAACTTGTTCTGCTTCACAACTATTTTGAATTTGCTGCTGGACTTGTTCTGCAAGCCAGTGTTGCGATTCTTTACGGAGAAATGCCTTGCAACTTTTATTTACTGTGAGATCAAGGCGGTGGTAAACATGGGTCATGTTGTTTGGCACTGTAACCCCTTTTCCGTTATTTTTAAGCACCAACTGTTTCACATTCTCTCCATTGGCCCTTAAAAACATCGGCTAGCAAAAGCCACTCTTGATATCTTCTAAGTTGCAGCTTTTATCTCTTCTTTTCTACATATGCCATTAAAATTCCAATAGCATAAAATACTTTCTCGTTGAATTTATGACGATATTCTGCCTTTGTGTTATGCGCATGCGTGGTCTTTTTCGCGCAGCTCAATTTTCGTGCAGTACTTAATTTTACGCAGGCGGGGTGCACGAAAAATAGTATGGCGCGAATTTAATTACACCTAAGGTACCATTTTTGTAATCGAGTTAGAGTAACCCAGTTGTGAAACCCCATTTAACTACCGTAACTTCTCTATTAATCCCCCCCTCTCTAATTAGCCCCCCCCTTTTCAGAAGGAAAAATTTAATAACCCCCCTCTCAATTTAGCCCCCCCCCCAATCTTCACTGCTGCCAAAATAAGTAAACTTGACAAACAACTGAGATTTTCATTTTATTCATTGGTCGTTCAATACTTCTCAACAAATTCAAATTCAAATCATTTAGGCTTAAGTATTGTAGATATAAAGGTTTTTCACACAGAGTTCATTGAATAATGTATTTCATGTATTATTTAATGTATTTCCACCACTGAAAATGATTTTCTATTACAAAATATTTATTAAGCCCCCTCTCTCAATTTAGCCCCTCCTCTCTAATAAGCCCCCTCTTTAAAGTACTGAAAAACAATAAGCCCCCGGGGGGCCTAAAAGAGAATTTACGGTAGTTGACATTATGTGAAAGTTGTTCCGGTCTGTATTTTACACATTTTGCAGAAAAAATTCGTTCGTTCCTTGATTTCGTTCGTTCCTTAATTTATTAATCGGTCATGCCCGTGTTTGCACAATTGTTGTGCATTTTCCGTTTCGCTCCGTTTTGCCCCAGGTTCCGTTTCTCGTTTTGTTTCGCGTTCCGTCCGTTCGTAGAGCCGAAAACGGTGTTGTGTGGTGAACAGAGTAAAAAATGCACACCGTTTCACCTCTAATCCGAAGCGAAATGAAAACGGTGTCGTGTGAAGGAAGCCTAAGTGTGCTGATTGGTCAATTGTGTTAAATAAAATGGACATTTGAATTGAAACATTTTTTATTTTTCCTCTGTGCCCATCTGTGCCTAGCCTGTCTTGTTGTGTGGAGGCGAATTTTGAAGAATTTCTACAAGGATGTTATTTCAAGACCAATCAAACAAAAGAAGGTCTTTTAAGGAGTTCAGCAGACAGACATCATTCGCACCCACCGACCAGGATAGCAGGATTTTGTTCATTATAGCGCTCATTTCTGCTTTGAAGTAAAGAGAGATGTTGGGAAAGAATTAAAGATGAGATTAAAAAGCTAAAATTAAACGCTATTGCTGCAATAGATGCAGTAAACGAGCTCGTAACCCAAAGAGTGACTCTCAGCTTTACTCAGGCCGGGCCGAAGCATTCTTCCACCCTGAGTGGTTAGGTCCGTGCCGACCGAAATCAACAATGGAAATGTCAGAAGTTTGAGTTTTTGGGCATGATATCGAAGGAATTTTCATTTCTGAAGTGCCGAAAAATAATTCGATATTTGTAATTTTAAGTTAAAGTAAGTTATTACAAAAAGTAACAGCTGGGATAAGTGAAATCAGAGCTACGTGTTGTGTCACAGACACTCGAAGAAGCAATTTGGACGCGGGATGACGTCATGATTTTTCAGAGGTACCTATTTTCAAAAACAAATTGTGTCTCGGACGTTGAAGAAACCACACAAATTATTTTCAAAGTGCCTGCTAAAAGATTCACATTTATAGTGGTTCCGCCGGAGCTCAAATATTTCCACTCGGAGTGGAGTTATTAAAATAAAACCAGAAAAAGTTCGAAAAATTCCATTGACCTCCATTGGAAAATTTTTTGGGTCATCACTGTGACGTCACAGCGTTGCGATATTTTTCGCAAAAAGTGGCCTGATTCAAGATGAAATTAAACTAACTTATACTTGTCAGATGAAGCCAGGTACATCTTTAGCTTTCATTTAGCATAAAAAAAATCGATGAAAGTGGAGATATATGTTTTATTTAAATTGAAACTTCATAGCATGCTACACTGAAATTACCCAAGACACATAATAAATTATTTTATAATGCAATGGAAGAAAGTTTACATTTGACCTTGTAATATCAGCACACTTCTCCTTGTTTCACCCTGACTTTTGGGGCAAGCATTTTGAAGAATGCAATGTTTTCATTGTCCATCCCCTTGTGAATAAAAAGATCAATGCTGTAAATGTTTCCTTTTCCATGTTCACTATTCGGTTGTCACACTTTCTTTTCTTTTCATTCTTCCGGTAATAACTTCTTTCATTTCATGCTTCTTCTCCATCATTTGAGTTGGAGTGAATTCTCTTGCACCATCAGCGTTCGTTTTCAAATCACACGTGAATAAAAAATTGTGACTAGCCATGCCTCCAAAAACCTTTCGCTCTGATGTTTAGCCTGGCTTCGTCTCCACGTAGTGGTGGCATCGTTAGCTCAATCTCAACACAGTTACACACACCCCCGAGTAAGTTGTCTGTGAATTCCCTAATGTGTTGGGTTTTGTGAAGCCAGCCACCTGTCTTGCAATTCATGCCATGCGAAAAAATGGCCAGGCCATTAAAGAACCAATGTACTTGTGAATTGCCTTATCGTTGCTGTAATGTATCTTCAGTTCTGTATCCTGGACCTTTCTCTATCTGTATTCTCAATAGCAACAGCCTTGTCTCTTGCTTGATTTATGTTGCCATTTTCACTCTTTAAGAAAGTATGAATCGTAAATAATTGTTTGAACGGATCCTTGAATATCTCGAAGGTGCCATCCACGAATTAAGTCTTTGATTTACTTGTGAGTGACAACTCTTGATCTGTGGCTAATATGCCACTATTAGCCACAGATCAAGAGTTGTCATCACTTCCTTGCATGTTTCAGGCTAGCAGCTTTTTGCAAAAAATCGTTCCGCAACTTGTGATCCGAAATTTCAAGTTTCCCACTTGGTTTATTGGTCCAATAATTTGTCGATGATGGTTGGCTTGTAGAACAATGTTGGACAGCTGGGAGTACGCTTTATTAGAAAATATGAAAATATAACACGGAGTAATTTGACAAAATGAGAGAATAGCATGCAATGCAATATCGTCTGATGGGTAAAAAGAGGGGAGGGCAAGCCTGACTTGAAAAAAGTTGCCTGGAAAAAAAGCTTTTTGCAAGGCAGCAAAAGCAACATCTGCTGAAAGTGGCCCCCTCTTTTTTAAGCTGTAACTTTGGTGCCCCTCTTTTAAGCTCCAAAATTTTTGGTGACCTCTCCAAATATCTTCCGGTCCCCTACCCGGCATTAATAGTGACCGGTCCTTTTGGCGAATCATGCCAAATAATTTTGATTGGCCGAAACGTGCGAAAGAGGCTAGTCGAACTGAAGCCGCAAAAAACATGCGCGTGGTGTTATGATCCGTTGTGTTGGTGTTCTGTTGGTGGGGTGACAGAAGAAATTGCTCGCTTGCTGCTTGACTGGTTGACTCGATTCCAAAGATTGGCCAGCAAGAAAAATGGATTTATTGGCAGTCCAAGACACCAAACCCAGAATGCGCATTGGACAATGAGGTTAAAAATTAATAAAATTGCTTTGTTTTTTATTATTAGCGCTGTTATATTGCTATTTTGATGATACGATGAAGTCATGCCAGGCCTTTCCTTTTTAAGGCCAAAAAGTTGTTTTGACGAGAACAGGGTGGATTTCCAAAGATATTTTTTAAATATAAACAGTTTTGGGGAGGAATACATGACATATTTCACGTACTTTTGGTCAACAACAGTATGGTGGCCTGGCCACATATGAAAAAATTTTATACCAGAGATGCACAAAAGTATTTCAAAGCAACTAACGGATCGAGAGGCACGGGAAATATGAATTTGAAGAATTCTTCAAGTACATGTGACAACTGCCTCACATAAAAAATGTGATAGCTGAAAATGAGGAACTGCCCTCTCACCCAGACCTGTCAATAATTGTAATGGGTTCTTTCAACCAGCTGTTTAAGAAATTGTTGGGATGATTTTGGTGGATGCAGGCAAACATGGTTTCACCAAGTAACTGCAAAACATCTGTCATGTCAGAATGACCAATAACTTTTACCGTATCGAAAGAAATACACAAACTTGAATGTATATACAAGTTTGAATATTCAAGTGATTGTTACTTAGTAAGCTTTTATGCTGCTTTTTTCACCAATGAAACAATATACAGTCAAGTAGTATGTGTAGTATATGTATTGATATTGCATTAGCCACGAGTGGGACAGAAGCAGTTGTCAAGTGTTATTATTCTGTCAATTGGTGTTTCCCAATACCCCATTCAATGGAATGAAACAATAAAAGTTACAGCATTATACCCTAATGGAGATAAAGATGCAGGCCTTAAAGGAGACCTGCAAAGGTTTGGCAAGTTGAGCTTTATTAACTAAGTTTGACCCGCTGAATTCAGTGGTGGTATTCATTTCTGCAGATTCGACGTATTTTTCTAGATATCGGCTCCCAAACTTTCGGGCGGCAGCCATTTTGTTTCAAGGACGAAAACGAGTTAGTTCATCTCTGACGTAACAACGTCTGAGATGAACTATCATCTCAGGTGTGGCGAATGGAATGAGTCAGTTCAGTATCAGTTATACTGTACCAAATGAATAACAACATTTTGTAAATTTACTTTTGGGAAGTTCTGTGTTGTAATATGGCAACAAACCAAGACGATTTTGATTATGGAAGTGTTGATACTTCAGAATGGATAGGCGAGCCTTATCAATTCGAGCCAATGCCACGAGAAAACGAAGTAAAGTAGGCCCAACGGAAGTGATTCTGATTCAAGCGAGGAAGGCGAACCAGACATCAACATTGATAGAATTGGAATTATAAGCAGCACAGCCAACCATCATAATGTTTTCAACATGCAACGCATGCAACATTTTCATCATTGCTCCCGATGAAGTGTTATCTGCGTCAAAAAACTAGGCACGGCTAACAGAATGCCATCAACATGTGGGTGTCTTTCCGTATGTTGTTTCCCCAAAAAATATTTTTCTTCCTACTCCTACTTTGGCGAGAAAAACTATATAAATAAAGTTCGTTGACATCCTATTTGATCATAACAGTTTCAGTTTCAGTTTCATTTTATTATCAATCCACCCTATATACAATTTTCAACTTACAATTACAACTACTACAATAAAATTTAGACACAAACATATTACTGAAAATTAAATACACAAAAGGATACAAAATACAAAACAATATAAGGAAAAACTACAATACATTATTGTATATAAGATAGATTGATTAAGGAGGAGCTCTCTAAATAGGTAAACTAATCGAGAGAGAGCCCCCCCGTAAAAACAAAGAAACTAAAAAATTAATTAAATCAAAATTACATACACCAGATAAACCTCATCAATAAGCAAATTAGATATATGAGACTATGAAGTACTTTTTCAATTTAGAGCGAAAAATTGGGATCGAATCAGCAACACGTATAAAAAGTGGAATAGTGTTCCATAATTTAGAGCCAAAATATTGAACTGTTTTGAGCCCGTAAAGATTGGTTCTCCTTAGGGAAAGGAAAAGATCACCCCTGGTTGCCTGACGAGTTTGGAACCTATGCATGGAAGAGTTCGGAGTAAAGTAGTTATGAAAATATATTGGAGAGAGCTTGTTAATCACTTTGAAAACAAACGTTAAAATATTGAAATGAACCATATCTTCAAGTTTTAATATCTTTAATGAATGAAATAAAGGCGCTGATGGAGCAGTAGTTGGTTGAAATTTAATGCATCTAAGGATTTTCTTTTGTAGTAGAAATAATGGATTAAGGTAAGTGTCATAGGTAAGACCCCAAACAATAATACCATAATTTAGAAAAGAAGAAAACAGTGAATTATACAGACAGACAATGGTTGGCAGCGGAGTGTAATGCCTAAGCTTGAAAAAAATTCCAGTTGTTCTAGAGAGCTTTTTACTAAGTTCAATTATGTGGTATTTCCAGGACAGATGCTCATCAACAAGAACACCCAAGAATTTAACATATTTCTTCCTTTTGATACTTCGTTTACCTAATTTGAGATTTATCGGTTCGGAAAGCGTCTTCTTAGGTGAATGGAATAACACAAAGCTTGTTTTGTCAATATTTAGTGCAAGTTTGTTACAATCCAACCACGATTTTACTTTATTAAGTTCTTTATTAACGGTTTTGATAAGTCTTGAGAGATCATCAGACTCAAAATAAATATTAGTGTCATCAGCAAATAAGAAGAAAGATAACAGTTTAGAAGCGTTTGGTAAGTCATTGATATAAATAAGAAATAATAAAGGGCCGAGAACTGACCCCTGAGGAACACCACAAGTTATGTCACACATTGAAGAGGATTGGCCATTTACTGAGACAAATTGTTTGCGGTTACTTAAGTATGACTTAAACCAATTTAGAGCAACTTCTCTGATCCGATAATGTTCTAGTTTACTTAAAAGGATATCATGGTTTACCGTATCAAAAGCTTTTTGGAGATCAATAAATATTCCACAGCCATAATTTTTATTATCTAAAGAAGACTTTATATTCTCTGTCAAACTGACAAGTGCATGGTCAGTGGAATGACTACTTCGAAATCCAAACTGCATATTGAACAATAATTCAAACGATTCAAGAAAATTATATATACGTTTATACATTATTTTTTCAAATATTTTACTGAAAATTGAAAGAAGGGAAATTGGTCTATAATTTGATGTTAATGTAACAAGACCTTTCTTAAATACTGGGACTACTTTGGCTAATTTAAGCTTGTCAGGGAAAATACCTGTTACAAAGGATTCATTGATTAAAGTAGATAAAGTAATTGAAATGCGAGAGTCTAAGATCTTCAACAACTTAATTGGAATACTATTAGGACCATATGATTTCCCATTCTTCAGAGACTGAATGATAGTTGATACTTCTTCAGGAGAACATGGAGAGATGAAAAAGGATTCCGAGTTTGGGTTACGTAGGTAAGATAATGGTGATTTGGGAGTTCTGGGGATTTTTTTTGTAATTTCACTGGCAATATTTGTGAAAAATTGATTAAATTCATCTGCAATTACACCTGGATCCGTAATTTGGGAACCGTTTATGTCTGTTATATGTTGAATTGTGTCCAGGTTTTTCGGTTTAAGATTGACAATATTTTTTATGCCTTTCCAAAGCATCTTCATGTTGTTCTTGTTTTCATCAAAGTATTTATGATAGTAATTTTTCTTACTTTCTTTCAGTTCATTAACTATACGATTACGAAATAGTTTAAACGCCCTGTAAGTGGTTACAGAGTTGTCGGCTTTAAGCTGCTGAAATAACTTATCTCTGACACTCATCATTTTTAAAATGCGCCTGCTAATCCAGGGCTTATTTCTTAATTTTAATTTCCTTTTATTGAGTTTTTTTCGGGGGCAGTGTGTATCAACAAGGCAGTTTAGACTGTGCAGGAAATTTTCAAATTTCACATTCAAATCACTATTTCGATCAGTAAGAAACGAGGTATCAATTTCAGCGTAATCAGAAAGAAACCTATCAGCATCAAATTTACTATAATCATAAGCAAATTGAGAATTTATTTTGTAGTCAGAAGCACAGTTATTTACAACACAAAATTGAGGTAGATGATCTGAAATGAGAGATAGGATATTACCACTCTGAATATTGGAACCTGAAGCATTCCTTACAAAAATATTGTCAATAAGTGTAGAAGTTGAATCGGTAACACGAGTAGGGTGAAGAACTGAAGGTTGAAGGTGATGAGAAAACATCATGTTAATGAAATCATTTGTTGCTATATGGTTTTCATAATTCATCAAGTTTATATTAAAATCTCCCATGATAAAAGTGATTTTATTTTCATCTTCAATCAAAGAAAGTTTTTCCTGCAGATGGTCACTAAAGGCTGATATATCAGTGCTTGGATGACGATAGGCACAACAACATAGAACATTTTTAGCCTTTGAATTTTCTATTTCAATCCAAACTGTTTCAAAGTCATCATTACAAAATGAAATGTCATTCCTTAAACTAGATTTTAGATCTGATTTAACATAGATACCAACTCCACCAGCAGCACTATTTGAAGCAGTGTGATGGAAGTTGTAGCCAGGAAGATTTACATTGGTTGTGAATGGAGAATTGTTGGAAACTCTTATTTCAGACAAGCCTATCACTTGAAAGTCAACACTCAGGTTTGACAAGAGAGAATGAAAATTATCATAATGGAGTGAAAGGCTACGAATATTCATGTGGAAAACTGAAAAATCTTTGCAAGAAACTTGCAAGGAAGCAAGCTCTTCTATTGTACAATATTGAGAATTAATATTGAAGTCTAAATTTTCATCTAAATCATAATCAGACAGATTTGGTAGATTAGTTAACTGCGATGTGATATCAAAAGGTGGCAAGAGATCAGGAAGAGAAGGGAGATTGATATTGCTCAGGGCATAACAGTTCGGGTAAAATCTGAAAATAAGCGTGAACAAAATGAAATCAGAGTATAACTGATACTGAACTGACTCATTCCATTCGCCACACCTGAGATGATAGTTCATCTCAGACGTTGTTACGTCAGAGATGAACTAACTCGTTTTCGTCCTTGAAACAAAATGGCTGCCGCCCGAAAGTTTGGGAGCCGATATCTAGAAAAATACGTCGAATCTGCAGAAATGAATACCACCACTGAATTCAGCGGGTCAAACTTAGTTAATAAAGCTCAACTTGCCAAACCTTTGCAGGTCTCCTTTAAAGTGCTAATGCAACAAAT
Organism: Sanderia malayensis; assembly: GCA_013076295.1. Taxonomy (NCBI): domain Eukaryota; kingdom Metazoa; phylum Cnidaria; class Scyphozoa; order Semaeostomeae; family Pelagiidae; genus Sanderia; species Sanderia malayensis. Next base: position 2,606,315 of record RQOL01000374.1, on the reverse strand, counting down.
TTTTACATAGTGTTTTTATTTCAAAAATCTATAGATTTCAATGCACTGATTAACGTGGTGCAAATAAAATTTGCAAATTATGTATACTTTTTTCGCTATTAACCTTCAAAGTAGGCAATTTTGACCTTTTTCGTGCGAAAACTGAACATCACTGTGATGTCATCAAACGTCGCGTCTGCAACGTGCAACGTTGTGTCAATTCTTTTCAATATGGCGAGCACGAGTGCACCGAAAAAAGCGAAAAGATCGCATGGTCGTTCATGTGTCGCAGGGACACATAATGGTGAGAGTTGCACAAATACACAGTTTTGTGAAGGTATTTCTTTCCATAAGTTTCCTGATATTGTTGCGGAACCAACTCGACATCGAGTTTGGTTACAATTTGTAAGGAGACATCGCCCCAAATGGAAAGCAACGGCAGCTTCTGTGCTTTGTAGCGTGCATTTCGCCGATGACAGCTTTGGGATTAAACAAGATGTTGCAGAAAAACTTGGGATCAGGCTGAAGCTAAACGCAGATGCTGTTCCGACAATCGATGCAGCAAATGATCATGATCCCGAATCCCTTTCTCAAGGGAATGGTGATCGAAGCAACAGGAAGGTAGGCCTGGTCGAAGCTTCCGCCCTTCAGTCCTCGTGTTTTCTTTTCGCCGTATGTATACTGTCATGTATCATTCAATATTTTTAAATGTAATATTAGTTATTGCGAGAGCCAGAGGATGAAGATTTGTGCACAGACAGTGCAGGATCCGTGGTATCGGGAAATAAAGACTGCTCAGAGTGCGAGAAAAAGCGAAAAATTATTCTGAACTTGCAGAAAAAACTTTGGCACGTAAAGAGAAAATTGAAGGAAGCACAGCAACAGTCTGCAGACACTGTAAGTAGCCGTTTAGACAACTCACGGTTCTGAGAAAAAAATTACATGTTGAGCCATGTTTCAACAATATTTCATATACCATTGCAGCCAACTGTTGATGATAGCAACCCTCCAGAAAATCCTTTGGAAAGTGAACAATCCATTGACCACGAAATGATGGATTCTCATGTTCAGGAAGAGGTGTCCGTAGAGGAAGATACGGATTGGGCACCGTGTGAAGAAAACATTGTTGATTCATCCGAGGATCAGGCTGAAACAAAAAACACAATCAGGTTAGCAAAAGCACCTCCTCTATGATGCATGCACACATTTATTGCACATTGCAGTACTGGAGAGCTAACACCATCTACAAAATTTAGCAACAATTCTTTTGCTTACCCAATCTCTACTCTTGTTTACTTGATTTCTTTCCAGGGTTGACGCAGACACCAAGCCAGCCAATGAGCCAAAGTTTGTGGTGTTCTATGGAATGTTGATGTCTCTGTTTAGTCTTTTCTGTTTTACATGTAAATCCCCCAATCCAAGTGTGCAAATAAAGAGAACTGGTAGCACGGCAATAGTCATCCAAACCTGTCAGCACTGTGGAGATGGTAAAAGCTTTCAGTGGCAGAGCCAACCCTTTCTATTTGGAAAGTACCCAGCAGGAAATGTCATGATGAGTTTGGGTATGTCCCTTTGAGATGTAACTCCCTCCAGAACAACATTTGTTAACTCCTTGGCACTCTCACGCATGGTTTTATAAGTGTCACCTCTCTTCTTACAGGTATCTTGCTGTCTGGTATCAGCATTAGCCAAGTGTTCCTGATGTTCAAACATATGGGATTGTCTGCCATATCTCTGCGCACCTACTTCTATCACCAAAAACAGTTTCTTTTCCCCTCAGTTTTGACTCACTGGCAAAAATACAGAGCTGGTTTGATTGACAAATTACAGCACATGGAAGAAACACAGTGGTCTGGTGATGGAAGGTTTGACTCGATGGGACACAATGCCAAGTATGGAGTATATACAATGTTCTGCAACTCCATATCGAAATTGGTACACTTTGAATTACTGCAAGTAAGATTCCATATTGCCTGTATGTTTATCCAGCCTCTAGTTGCAATTATACAGGTCATGTCTGTTCATTACAATTCGCACACTCTATTCAAGGCAAACCAGACAGGTAGTAGCAATGCTATGGAAGTGGAGGGTTGCAAGCGTTGCTTCGCATACTTGAAAAATGCAGGTCTACGAATTGCATCATTCATTAGTGATCGACATCGAGGCATAGCAAAGTGGATCAGGGAAACACAGCCCAACACGCACCATTTCCATGACTTGTGGCATATATGCAAGGGTAAGTAAACCACATTATATTAATAATTTCTAACAACTGCGAGACTCACCAAAACCATCCTTGTTTAGGTATCAAGAAAAAACTGTTCAAAGCAGGCAAAGAAAAGGGCTGTGAAATTATCCTGCGTTGGTGTAAAGGCATACGCAGCCACCTATTTTGGTGTGCATTGTCGACAAAGCAAGGGTTTGGTGATCTCATTGTGGCCAAGTGGAAATCATTGATGCGCCACATTGCAGATAAACATAGTGACCATCCAGATCAATTGTATCCAAAATGTGCTCATGATGAGCTTGAGAGACGTGATTACATCAAAATTGGTTTGTAAACTCATGTATTCATTTATCTGTCTTCTTATCATTTGTTCATTGTCTGCTGTCATGCTGCATCACATTCTCTTGTTGCAGGTACATATGCGTATGATAGATTGCATGCCATTTTGATGAACACCCAAATATTAGGAGACATCAAGCGCGTGTCCTCAGATGCTCAAACAAGTTGTTTGGAAGGGTTCCATTCAACTCTGAATCACTGGCACCCAAAAATGATACATTTCTCCTGGCTTGGCACATACTGCAGGTAACCAAGTTGTGTGTTCTGGAAGGCTTCCTGCTTTGTGAATTCACAACTTCATCACCGCATGTATTGTGTTGCTTGTTGTTAATAGGCATGTGTTGGGTATCCTGCATTTCAACGAAAATGTCAAAAGAGAGACTTGCAAAAGTGAAAGTGGTGCTGTATATTACAATGTAGTGTACCCAAAGTTCAAGCTTGGAGAAGAAGTTGTGCGGGAAATACCAGTACCACCAACTTATGGTAATTCTGAAGTTGCTTTTTATATTGAATAACTGTACATCTTTTCCTTTTCTCTGTGAAAGCTCTAAGATTAAAAAGATGTAGATATTAGATGTTGCATTGCATATTTATTGTAGACTATGCAACTGCTATAAAAGAAGAACTTTTTGAATGGTCCCCTGAGAAGATAAAGGACATGATGGACTCTTATGCTGCTCTTCAGCCCAAACCCTTAAACACGCAATTTGAAAACCGTGTTTCCAGGGCTGAAGCAGTGACGAATTTTAAAAATAAAACAAAACAAGTTACAGCTCTATATCCTGAAGGTAATAAAGCAAATATTAATGTCATAAAAAATCACAGCACAAATTTATGAAACATTACCACATCAATTTTTGCATCCATACCTAGGAGCAGAACAAGAGCTTCTTCAAAGATCAGCAACACCGCCACCAACTGTGTCTGTTAATCAGAGGAAAAAGAGAGTGTGCAAAACTTGCAAACAGCCAATGAAAGGGCATCCAAGAGGAGCATGCAAAAACTAGTAGTAAGTCCACATTTAAAATTGCTTACATCTTCTCTATGCTCTTTCTTGGGCTGATGCATATCCACGTGTCTTTTCAGTTGGGAATTTGCTTCGAATATAGTGGTACATGCATGCAGACAGTGGTTGTGTGTTATCCCAGCCAAGGTAACCGAAGATGTATCTTATTACCCAGCGATAAGCAACTGCTCTAAGGTACCTACAACAAAGTTTGCATTTCATTAATTGATTATGATCCCATAACATCCCTTTCATAAGACTATAAAGTACGCATGCATCAACAATTACTGTTTTCTATTTCAGTGAACTTAGCCATATCCGTTTGGAACGTCTTCAAGATTACAAGCTTTTTTCGATAGCACCCAGAGGAAGGCATCACCCTGGCCTTTTGAAAGTCACGTGCAAAGTAGCAACAGTGAATAAGGGGTTTGGAAGTGGTAGAGTGTTATATTGGGGGGGGGTGTAAAAGCATTAAGGGGGGGTAAAAAGCATTAAGGGGGGCAGGGTATAGGTAATTATTCACATACATGCCATGCCATGCTTGTTCTTCTAGGTGGTTCGGGAATAAAGGCATACCAAGAAGATCAAGAAACAATGCAGCTGTTCTGTGCCCACTTGAGAGACTAGTCTCTGTAAACATTATAATTAACTAAACTAGAGTTACAATGTGCCCTTTTTAGCATAGGGAATTCTGCCAAGTGTTTCCATCCAGTTTTTTGTTTCTCAAGTTGGCACATTACAGTCAAACCAGGAGTGCAGCTGTGTATATTATATTTTTATTGTATATAACTCTTGTGGTGTATAGGTAAGCACTATTCATGTATGTAATATTATTTCTTATTCATGATTCATTATTTGTGAAGTAATGCCACTTCTGACAGGAAATGACACATGTTATTCCGTGGACACCAGTATTAGTAATCATGTAATGTTTGTTGGTACTCAATCTATTGTAACTCAAAACGTAAAATACTCATGGGTTATGTACACTGCTGCACTCCTAGTGATGCATTGTTTGGTAAGTATGAGCATTCATGGTAGCTAGTTAATTGTGTAATTGTATTTTAAGCTTTAGCGTTGAATAGAAAACATTTGTAAATGCTGTGTGTATGTATCATCAATTTCTTACTGATTTCTGGTTTGTCCTCCTCTTTGCTTATATGGACGACCCGTTTTATCTTTCAACAGAGGACCAACTTGTGTGAGGTTTGTTGTATTTGTGATAGCACAGAAATCTTCATGCAATGTTACGCATGAGATTCGTTCAATGCTACCATCAAATATCAGTTTTCCATCTGCTTCTAAAATTTCTCTGCAGCACCGATATTCTCTCGCCCCACTTAACAAGTCTGTGTGGCATTGGCCACAAGTGCACCTGCGGTAAAAAATTCACAAACCTCTTGTATTCGCATTTTATATTAAACAATATTGGCGAAGCTTTCAATGAATTGTCACGGATTCATGCTCGCAAATTGGCCACCTTGGGCCTACGCCTAGCCAAAGATGAACTATTACTGACGATGAATTTACCATACTAACCACTTATCTACTGGATATTTCGACTCAAATCGTGCCTCTAGTTGTTCCGCAGTTATACCATCACATTTATCTTCTTCTTCGTCTTCTATTCCATCCATATTCGCACGAGCAAGGGGTTCGTCTTCATGAGGAAGGCCTACACCTCCGCCAAGGCGAACAATACCATATTCTTTGTCAGAATCGCTTTCCAAATCCGAAATATCGGATCCCGTACTGAAGCTAAAAGTTTCTTCTTCAATGTCCGACATTTCAAATCGAAGTACGCAATTCAAACAGTTTACAAATCAATTAACTAAATTCGTGTACAACAACCCAAACAACGACAGCCATTCAGAAACAACACGAAAATGTACGTACTTTCACGTACGCTGGTACTGTACGTTGTTCCAAAGCAACTCGAAGCAACAATGGTGACGCGAGATGACGTCACATTTTTTCGGAGGTGCCCATTTTCAAACTTAAATTGTGTCTCTAACTTTAAACAAAATGACACAAATTTTTTTCAGAACGACGGCTAAAAGATTCGCGCTTGTGTTGGTCCAGCCGGAGCTCAAATATCCCCACCCTGATTGGAGCTATTAAAAAAAAACCAAACGACGTTCGAAAAACCCCATTGACTTCCATTGCGAGAAATAATATGGGTCATCACTGTGACGTCACAGCGTTGCAATATTTTTCGCAAAAGGTGGCCTGATTCAAGGTGAAATTAAAGTAACTTACACTTGTCAGATGCACGTCAAAATTGCATCAAACTGATCAGTACATCTTTGGCTTTCATTTAAAATAAAAAAATCGATATGTCAAATTTCGTTGCACTTTAAAGGACTACTCACCATATTTTTTTATTTCATTTCTGGTTAGTTTTTGACATAAAAACAGATACTGCACTTTTTAAATTTTAAATCTCATTAGCATACACGAAGTACCAGAAGGTGTAGAAAGTGACACAGGATGACCCTAAATGCCTTTTGATTTCTGCGCCAAGAATTAGTTTTAGCACCACTGGTTTTTGGTATGCACATAACATACCTTTGATTTCACCTTGTGTTGCACAAGACATGCTTCTCAGACTAGGAAATGGTATTTAAAATAGCAATCTATGTTGCCACAGGAAAAATAACTTCATATAAACTTGTTTTCTTTCCATAGTTACAAAATGTCAAAGTACAGCCAGAGTAAATCAAGCATCTATCCTGAAGAAAATTTGGATACTTAGCAGGTATGTTCTTGATTCTATGAACAACGTTTTAACGATAGTAGTTATTGACAGGATTTTTGATGCAGTGGTGAACAGTAGATTTCTGAATACTTGTGTGCACTTCCTGGCCTATGGTCAATGGTCATTACCTGTGTTTGTAACTTTATGATTTTATTGGATTGATAACATCACTGCTTTTCTGAAACCACCATGCCTTCAAATATTTTGCCACAACTTTGCCACCACCACTGGCAATCACATTTCCAGATATAGCATTAATATGTTTACTTGGCTGACGGCAATGATTTCATGGATGATAAAACATGTTTTCTGAAGCTGTTTTGATCATTTTGGTAATACTTTTTTGAACTGATAGTATACAACATCAGAATAGCTTTTGTTCAGATATTTGAAGAAATCTATCTTTAAATGTGGAGATGAAATTAAATATCTCAACCTACCTTTTTTTTTGCAGGTTTCTGTAAATCAAAAGCAAGATCTTGAAGCTCTTTCATTGAAATAGCCAGTGCTCTTTCAGTCCAACTGTATCATGGTTTGTAATACAGCACAATTAAGGTAACATATTCTTGGTAATATACATCATACTCTCTTTCACAGTATGATGTATGATGTCAAGTCAACAGCTCTATGGCAAAAGGTAAATTTTAGTCCATAACACATACCGAAGAATGCCAATCAATGTTGTGGGTGCTGCAGTTTTTCTAGATGGCGACAATTTTCCATTATAAAAAGTCCACCCATTTGTATGCTTTGAAGATGGACACTTCCATTTTTGTGTGAAGCCCAGTAGTTGACATTTATCCAATTGTCGAGGTCAGCTTAAATGCCACAGTTTTGGTCTCTTCTTGAGTGACTACAAATAAACTTGCTTCTATTGTGTCTTGTAAAATTTCTTATATATGTGCTGACCTATGAGCTGAGGGCGTGAAATTGTGAGTAAAGTCCTCAGATTTTGGTTTGTTTTGGTTTGTACTATGTCATGTTGAATATCCAAAGCAATAATGACAATAATAGTTGTTGCTCAACTAGAAATTATACTGACTCTTTTTGAGGGCAATTTTTGCTTCATTTCTGAGTCTTCCTTTCCTTTTATGTTGATCATCATTCAAAGACTTCATTTTTTTTATTTTCCCTGCTTATTTGCCATTGCAAATTTATCTTGGCCAAGAATGGTACGACATTTTGGGTTTTCTTACTTTCCCAAATTTCTTTTCTTTGCAACTAGCATAGGAATGTTTGAAACACCATCAGCAACCCGGGCTTCCACTTTTTGAAAACAAGATCTCCTTATTTTTTTCTTTTTTTGAGCAAATTTCCTTCTTTAAAATTTGAAATTTCTTTCCAATTTCCTCCTGGGTAAGTCTATGCAAAAGTCTGTTAAAAGTCATTTTTTGGTCAGCTAACACTAAAACAAGAACAAAGAACAGAAGATATTCAATGTAAACGTTTGTTAGTTGTTTTCATTGCCATTACAAGGTCTTAATAAATTTTTTCTTCAAACAAATGAAGTCTGTGTCTTTTGCACTTGCCACGATGGCAGAACAAAGTGCGGTCAAATGCTTTTCAATCACAAGACTTTCGGCTGATTGTCCAGATAACTTTATGGCAATTCTTTTTTGCAACAATGCCATTAGTGTCCATGTCTTCAATGACGCCCGTTTTTTATTAGTTACAAACTGCGAAAGATACATTAAACCTGTACATTTCAGCACGGCAGAGAAGCAACTGTGGCAACAAGTTTCATCAAATTAGGATACTTGACTTCACCGGTAGATTACACAAATTTTTAACAGCTGTCCAATACTCTTCCAATGTTGTCACTGCAATATCTTTAAGCGCATGTTCTCGCTATTCGCGATCAAGCTTACTGAGACGAAAAAAACGGAAAAACGGTGTTAAACAAACACTACGAAAAAATATGCTATAAGGATTTTTATCCCACTGGCCTCTTCAGTATTTAACTTCTTGGAAAAATCAATTCTGAAAGATCTTGTTAGCTTCTTTCCACATCCAAGTTTCTTAAAATCAGAACGGGTGAGCTTTTCCTTCGCACATCCTTTGTATGTTCTTTTTTGGCAGTTGTTGTTGGCGTTTTCATTGTCCGAGATTTGGGCCCTGCTCCATCTTCTCCAATTTCGTTGCCACAACTGGCTCTGGGACTTATTTCAGTACTTGCAGCATGATCTTGCTCTTCATCCAATTCCAACTTTGTCTTTAGGTTTGCGGAAATGTTTAATCCTTGACCGGTAATTATTCCAAACAGTTGCAGCGTCTTTGTCTTTTCTTCTGTTTCTTTTACGTCTTCCAACGCATGCTGTGGCCTGTGCCTTAATTCCCTGTCAAGCTCGTTGATTTGAAGGACATTATTTAAATATGGTAGCTTTGCTATAATTGGTCCAAGAGATGACGGATACAGCGTTGAGGCATTTTTGGGGTTGATACAATCCACCATATCATGATATGCACCTTTCATGTCAAATCGCTTTTGAATTTGATGGATGATTTCGATCAAAAAGTTGCGACAATCATATCGGTATGTTTGTAGATCTGAGCTTCTAGCTCCACGCATCTCAGTCTCAGAGAGAGTATTGGTAGCAGCCATCCCGACATATACATCTTCCAACGGCAACTGATGACTCTCTGGTTCAATTTCCTGGGCTTGCTTTGATTTCACATATTCCAAATCAAGGAAATCTGAGGTTATTTCCCTGACCAATGCTGACACTTCAGGTCTGAGAATGTTGTGGCTTCTTCAGTAGTGGCTTCTCTCTCTGAAACAAACGGTTGAATGAATTCAACCTTTGCATCTGGTGGCTCAAGAATTCCAAATGCGCTAGGGTAAATTTATTTCCCAAGGACTGATTAATCTTATCATTTGAATTTGTGGGATCCTCAGTTGTTTCAAGCAAAAAATAATGCTTTAAAGCTTCATATTGCTCCAAGATGCGATTCACACATGCTTGCAATGACAGCCATCTTGTTTGTGCAGGTGACAGAATTTTCACCGGCTCAACTTGAAAAAAGACTGAAATTCTTTGTAAGCGTTTTGGCGCTTAGAGGACCTGCTGAAATGTGAGAAAAACATTGATATTAATGACGGTTCTGACTCTCTGTATGTGTATGTTCTATGGTAGCCACTCATCTAATGAATCGTCACTTGTTGACATGAAATCAAAAACTTCTTAGTCACTTTCATCTTATTGCATAATAGGAGAAGGTTCTGATTCGGTTTATTGCTCTGAAGAAACTGTCTTCTTTCTCGTCACCTCCTTCATAAATGCTCTACATAGTTATCGGGTTGCTCGCCTGTTTCTCTTTTCTTTTTCGTCTTCTTTTCCTGCCATATTTTTCTTCACTTCCACTCGTTTCTTCATCTGCATCGGTTTTGTTTTTGGTTTGAGTTTTCTGGTGGTGCCGTTTTCTTGTCAATGCTGGAGATGTGGCCCTGAAAATCACTTTGGTATTCAGCTTTTTCTTTTATCTTTCCATCCATTTTCTTCATATAAAATGCCGTCAATATGTTCCAAATAACAACTTTTCCAAATGAAAGCTTGCATATGACCCCTTTTGATCGCTTGTTTTCCCTCCATAGTCGTATCCGGAATACGAAATCCGGTATAATAGTAATTATTATTATTATTTAACTGTTTAACACAACTATAAAGATATTTACATTAAAAAGCATTCGATTGCACAAATGAAACCTTTGCATGATATTCGATAATGTGGAACCCACTGCTTTATGTATTTTTGTTTATTTATGAATCTTCTTGAGTTTTAGGAGTTAGCAAAGTCAATTTTTTTCTTAATCACAAGGGAACACAAACTGTCTATCCATGTGTCATACTTGCATGAGTGGCCCACATAATGAATCTTCGCCATTTGTCGCTGGTGATCTCTTTCAATTATCTCAACATTGTAAAGATCTTTGCTGTTTATCGTTGCTTCCCGTGAAGACGCATCTACGGGAAGCATGAACCAATGTGTTTAGAACCAATCAGCAGACAGAATGCGCTGTACTTTGAAAGCGAGGCGGCATAGCAAATGTCTCAATCAGCGCAACAAAAGTTTCATATGATTCCTCCCCAGCCATTGTTTAAAGGAAGCTATTATTCTGCTGCTTTTTATCACACCTGGTATGCTATTCTAGAGTATGCTACCCCTAACACATACAGAATTCATGCCGACGGCCCACTGGATGTGCTAGGAAGTGGAACAGTGTTCTTTATCCGGAGATTGTATCTGACTTTATTTCTCTGGAATAGGTCAGGCAAAAATACAGGGTTCGATGATGCAGTGTTTTGCAAATCTCCATCATCAATTTTTTTTTAAATATTTACAGTGTCACCCCTAACTTTTTCATCAAGCGAATCCTGCTTGCTTCTCTCAAAGCCATTGTTTTGTAATCGTTTTCATGCATTCATATCGACTCGCCCGTCCTGTCGCATTTAGCTGGAGAAGTTTGTTTGGGATTTCATCTGTTATGGAGCTCTTTGTACTGTATGAGGCGTTTTGTGCTATGTGAGAACCAGTTATATGATTCCCTCACCATGAAGTCAATATGAGCTGGCATGACTTCTGCTGCTTTGCTGGCTGTGAGTTGTAGGTTGAGGCACACACATTTGAACATGACGATTTCTGGGACCAAGTTTTTAAAATAGGTAGACACACTGAGGTGAATTCCTACCATTGTGCTGTGCCCATCATCACCGATACCAATAAGTTTTCAAGACTTAACCAGATTCTTTGAGGGCCTCTTTATGGCGGCTCCTATGACCTCTGATGTTGGGGAAGCACCAAGAACAGTCTGCTAAAAGTTTGGACTTGCAAATAGATTAAGCATTGTCAGTTTAGTGTAGAGGACTAACCAGGGACGCAAATGCAAACTTTTTTTAGGGGGGGGGGTGTGTGACTAAAGGACTAGATAATAATAATATAATAGTAGGTAACTGAACTGAGTATTAGAGTGCTATTTTTCAAAGTCTTCAGGTTTGACCAGATCTGGCATGGCAGCATTGCCCATTTTGTTACAATGTGCTCAAGGTCAACATTATCGGTTAAGCCGTCATAGTGCAGCAGCAACTTTTACACCAGGTGCAACTTTGAAAAAATTGTTTCTCAGACCCTATATACACATCCAGTGTTCAAGGCTTTCCTGAGACTACGCTCAGTGGGATTCCTAGGCAAGGGCCACTCGCGCAAATTGGGGTTGCCTTCGCAGCTCGAGCATGCGTGCAAATACTTCAGGTGTTGCCAAAACGACACAACAACCTATTCCAAACATTGCAAAAACTCTTTCTGGCTCGGATGGCTGGTGCAGTACTTGCTTGTGGGGCCTGTTGGGTCACTACCATTAGAATAGTGGAAAGGTACAGGGTGGAGTCCACCACTGCCCATGAAATCGCTGAATTGTTGGCCGCTTGTTTGGGAAAGACTAAATCATAAGCCAGCCAGCACATGTCTGGGACCGCGATATGCTTTGGCAATGATAAAAAACTAGTAGCAGGTAGCCCGTTCTGGGCAAATTTAACAACTACCGGAGCAAACACACCCCATGCCTCAGACCAATCAGCGAACGTGCAAATTGGTTGAAGGATCTTTATCAGGCGCTCAAGCTGCGCACTGGAAGGCGAAATTGTCGGCAAACGTGCGATATTGCAAAGACGAAGTAGAATGAAATCCACAAATTCCTGCCTCTCAATCATATTAGCCAGATAGCCTGGTACGGGTGATAAGCCACCCATAATAGACATTGCTTGTGTTGATGGCAGTGAAAACCATTGTTGAGGGTCGAGCAACTAGGATTCTGATGCCAACGCTCCCAAATATTTTGACAGGGAAGGTAAGGGTGGAGCTTGCGAGCCAGCAAAACCCGAAGTAGGGTGAATATCCGTGGAGCCAAATGAAGTGGTAGGCGGGTTAGGTTGTGGTGTTATTATGCTAGAATTCCACAAAACTTTATAGAATAAATTCATAAAACTTCACAACGTCCCAGCCACATGCGCACAGAGCATATGAACGAATGGATAACGCCAAGTTTCCCAACAAACGAGTACTTAAAAGTTCAAGGAAGGCAAATAAAAAACAATTAAAATACAGCGAACATAATTATGTAAGTGTTACGTCCCTCACAATTTTTTGAGTCATTTTTTGGTCGAATTCTCCTTGATTTAAGTCTCTCTGTTTGGTAAAGTTATCAGTCCCTTTTTCGTCTCTGTTTCTCAATCACAACCATCACAACTCTCACTTCCCTTCTTGGTCCTGCAGTGTTCTAAATTAGTCATGTACGTAATGTCCTTCGCAGCGATAAGTTCACTATATGCAAAGTTTCCCACAAGGTGATGCAATGCGTAAATAACTGGGAGGACGCGAAAGGTCTGCCTGGCCTTCCAGAAACAGTGTGGAAGGCATACCTGAAGCAGATGCACAGTTTTTACTGCCTGACTGGGTGGCAAGGGCTTGTTTGAGGGTGTCCCGTATATCGGACAGAGAATTCTCTAAAGTTACCAAGTGAGATTGAGTGTCTTGACCCTCCACGTCTTGGCTGTGTTCAGATGCAATCTTGAGATTATAAAGTGTGGATATTAAATTAAAAACAATCTCACCCGAGCAAAGTGTTGATGCCGAATTGGTCTTTCCGTTGAAATCAGCAGTAAGGAGTGAAGTAAGCGTACTCCGGGTGATTCTAGCCGCTATCAATTTGATTGTTTGTTCGTGGCTCAGTATAGTCTAATATCAAACTATCTCGCGCCATTGGGTGAAACACCTAGGACGTGCGGAAACTTTATTGACCCCTGGCTAGTAATAGCAATTAGGGAATATTGGATCTATAAAAACTACACATGTAGTAAATTGTGAGTGATTGATTTCTGTCCACATTGACGCTGCTTAAACAGGATTTAGCCAGTCTTTTACGACCAGGAGCTGCGATTTTTACAGATATCAGACCCATATCTATTGAAAAAGTCTGATTTTGATAGTCTTCCGGAGCAGTGGCCCAAAATTTCTTATGCAGATATTTGCAATTATCTGGTTACTTCAAAGAGCAATTTTACGCATTCAGGCTAGAAAACTTATACAAGTATAAATGCATATCCGTATGTTGTCACTTGCCAAATCTATGAGGGATTTGGTGAGCAAATTCAGCCCCCTTGTATCTTTTTGTTGGCAAAGTAAGACACTCGCAGGATTTTTACAAAAAAGCCTAATCAAGCTTGGGTCAATGCCTAATCAATTTTACTTTTTTCGTAGAAGTTTGCTTACTGTAGTGAACATAATTTTCCAACTCTTCTACTTCTTTCCAACACTCGAACTCTTTTACGGAAGGGAACAATCGCTCAGATATTTGTGTACTTAAGTGTACTTTATGTTCTGTCTCCAAATGGCCAATGAGCTTCTTGTGATGGTAAAATTTTTTGCGCATTCTGGATATATGCAAGCTGTTTCTTTCTCCGCTTCCATCCATCTCTAAGTTATGTTTACCTTTCTGATGTCTCTTGAGACTGTCTTTACCCCTGAAGTAACTTGAAGTACTCAAGTAGATAAAACAAGACAGTGTCAACAGATGCAAATGAGGTGAAACAACAACAGACAAACAGCAACAGACAATTACCTATTTAAATTTTTAATCAGTTCCATCGCACTCATCATCATCTGCATGTTGTGTTGTTGCTGAGCTTCCATAGTTTGCTGTTGCTGAAGTTGTTGCATCCATTGCATTTGGATCTGTTGGAACTGTCTTGTTTCATCTGCCTGCCTTCTTCTCTCTTCTAATTCTTGCCTTCTGAGCTCTAAATCGCGCTCCAAGTGTTGTTTTTTCACCTTTAAACTTTCATTTACAATCTCCAGAGCTTCTGTAGAGGACCTACGCTTCCTATTCTCCTTCTGGCTTAACATGTCCATTGTTTGACCGAGTCTCTCTGTTGCCTTCCTCCTAACTTCTTCAGCTTGAAAGGCTTCAAGCTCGGCTTTTTTATTTGCCTGCTCTTTTTCCTCTGACCACAGTTTTTCAAATTCAGCCATTCTATCCGCTATTTCAGCGAGGGTCTGATTTAATTCGTCATTCTCTGGGTTAATACCGCTTGCTCTTGGCTCGTAGGCATCTTTCTGCCTGAAGTTTTTGTAACAGCCTCGCCTGGCCTTGAGGCTGAACATTTGAAAATATTATTCACAGCTATTTACAAGACAAGGAAGATCACTTCAGTAAGGTTTTCAACTTCTATATATTCACTCGCAAACCTCTGTCATCAAGACAACATAAAACTCAAAATCTAAGATTCAACTACTGTAACTTGATACACAGATGGGGGTAACATACGTAATTTAAAAGTCATTGATTCAGTTATTTCATCAGTTTTTCGGGTGATTCCCAGGCAGCACTCGCAGAATGACACACACCATCAGATTTCGTCTTCGTTTTCTCTTTCGTACTCGATCTAACGGTCCCTATTGTCAGAGGTCCAGCGAGGCACTAACTGCAGAGAAGTTAATATGAGTTGATACATTCTGTTAACGGTGTAACCCGTAGAGAACATGTCCACAATGTTGGAACCGTATCTGTTTACAAGGGAAAGCAAAGTGTCGTATGTGGCTGGCCGGTAAAGGGAATCGGGAATAGTATTACTTCTAAGGAAAGACCACGAGGAGCTGGTTTTGGAGAGACTGCGTCCAATCCAATAGCAAGCTAGAAAGATCCATTTTGGGGTGCCATTGGGATTGCAAATCGCAGAGATACAGCGAATAAGAAGTGCTTGGCTTTTATAACGTAAATTTAACAATCCGAGACCACCACTTGAAAATCAAAATCATTGAAAAATTTAACATTGATATTTACAAGAAAATAACAACTATTGAAACTAAAGCAAATAATAAAAACTATTGAAACTAAACCAAATAATAGCAAACCATTAAATAACAAAGAACAGAACTGAAAATTAAAAATACTTTAAATGAAACTCAAATTAAACTAAATACTTAACTTTTTAAAAAAAATTGTCCGCTGTCGTGGGGAGCGGGGTCAAGGCCAACTTGAGCCACACCCGCTCCAAAATTCCACACAAAGGGAACTGTCCCTTGGTATATGTACAGTTGAATACAAATCCGGCTTTTATTAAAAATAAAAACGAGGACATCAGGTCCGGCATGGCATAAATATTGTCCATAACCATAACATAATATTGGCCGGACCTGATGTCTGTTACGATTGTCAAGGCGGGATTTTTTGCTGCCTTGGCCTGAATCGACTCCACTCTTTCCACTAATTGCTTTTTGCTCCCCTTGGGCAGTATCGCAGCACTCAGGCTGGCTAGATCGTCATCTAAAAGAAAACCATAATTTATTTCAACAGGACAAGGATCAGAGGTACAAAAGATACTAATGTACATATAGATGAACTGTATAGACAAGAATATTACCGTGCTGAGCGTTTGCAGCTTCCGCAATCTTGGCGAATGCATCTTGAAAGTTTTTGTCTGAAGCACCGGGGTACATTCTACCAAACTCCATTTCTATCTGTAAAAAGCATCAGAATCCTTCGTACAAACGTTTTATAGTCAAGCATTAATGTATTCATGCTGGCAATTAAAAATGGTAAACTCACTTCTGCCTGCTTCGTCAATACATGAAATTTGTTCAAGATATCCACAATTGTGGGGGCCTTCGAGTCCTTCGTTTCAATGTACGCTCTTCTTTCCACGAAGGTTGCCTCCATGACACTTTGGACTCTCGGGTCCCCACACGTGATGTGTTGCAATTGCTCAACTACAAAAAAGAAAAACACGCATAAGTTGCTGGTAGAACTTGAGATGACAACGGTGTTTTTTCTCAAGTTAAAAGTAATACAATATAATACCATTTTCCGCAAATACATCTGCCTGCCCCTCTGGGCGCACCCCTTCTCTCCTTTTCCCCACACTTTTCTTCTTTACTCGTCTGTCTTTTGGAATAACGATTTTATTGTTAATGTGTTCCAGGCACTTTACAATGCTGCCACCCTGGCGTGGCTTCGTGTGGAAAAGCGAATGCTAAAAACAACAAATCGATACATTATTATTGTAGAAACATACGATTATCAAGATTTTCAAAATGTTAAATAATGAAAAGCAACTTACGCATCCACCATCGCTATCGGCCATGTCTGGGAATTTGCCCACCAAGTGGCATGCCAACTGTTTTTTTAAAACAGTGCTTGGATAACTAAAAGCAAATGTAAATGCGGTTGAAGGACTTCAGAACAAAAATGTAATATTATAGATGCCTATTACGCCCAATAACAAAAACTGCAAATGGCATGAAACAAAATTTAGATGTGCATGTACTACTTACAATTTCACGCCACGACACCTCTGCTGATTTTCTCTGTGGAGAAAAAGGCAATGCACTCGCTTCCCGGAGAAGGGCAAGTGAAGAAGCTTAATGTGGTTGGCGCACTTCGTGCGCTGCATTTGCTAACGCTCATGCCTCTTTCAACCCCACTTACAATGGGTTAGCTTGCTGCGCTCGCCTGTCTATCTGCATTCGCTGACGCTCATGCCTCTTTGAACCCCACGTACACTCCCCTCGCAAAAGTTTGGAAACGCCTGATGAAAAATGGCATCTAGAAGTTGCCCGTTGTGTCGTACTCTATGGACTAAAAACATATATATGTTATTACACCATGTGGAAATATTTGAAGAGTTAAAATAAAAAAGTGAGATAGTGGGTTGCTAGACATACCGACTGGTACGACAGAACAGTCTTTGGTTCTTCTTCCCTTCTTTTACTGAGCTTGCTCCTGTTAACAAAGTCAGAAAATGCTTTGCGAATATTGTGCAGGCACAATGACAATTATGAATTATTACCTTGGAATGTTCTCCAGTATTAAAACAGATATATAATTACCATTGCGATTGCTAAGGCCCTTGCCATAATTTTTGGATTAATCATCTGTTGTTCTAAAATCAAGATAGTTAACATGTCATAAAGGCAAATTTTTATCACAGCAATTGTAGAAAGTTTTTTTACAACTACAACGTGCTATTTGGCAATTAATGGAATGGGCAGCAGTAACACAGTAAAAGCCATGATATGACTGTTCATAAAAATAATACTTGCTTACTGAAGGCGGTTGTAGGCCATGTGCTGCAACCAGGCTGCTCATCGCCTTTTTCCCGTTTGCGCGAAGATTCTGGTGAAGAAATGAAATAACGTGGCTGATGTTTAGCATGGCATTTAAGTTACAGTAGATACAATGAATGTCCTATAAGGAAGATGAAAAATATGCTATACTAGTGGTGAATATAAATGTACCAAACATATTTGGTGGCGTGCTGTGTGATAACGGTTAAGATTCGAATTTGGCGCTTGATCCTGAAAAACGAGACCAAATTGGCAAACTCAGTAAAAGACTCTATTCTTGATTAGTAGCTGGAGTGTATCATTGGAAAGTTTAAATTGCATTATTTACAACTATTAGATTTCCAAGAAACAATATTTTATCAACATTTAGCAATTCTTGACTTAACGAGGTCCATCTCCAAATTCTCTTCTTCAACGCACTCTGTGCTTGAAATTATTTGAAATGGGTTTACAAGCTCCGACACGAAACCTTTCCTTCCTACATCTTTCAGCTCCTTGACACTTTTTTGATCCATTTTGGTTGCAAAGATAATAACTTTTAACTACTAATAATGAGTCCTTGAACGCAGTTGTGGTAGATTGGTTGTGGTCTCCGATTTATAAGAGTTCGTTGCTTGGCGGAAAACTCATACAGAGGAAACAAAAGAGGTATCAACTCTGACAGCGTTTCAGAACAACTACTCCCCATGGGAGTCCATTATTCGAGTTGCTGGGCAAGCTGAGGTTTTTAATAATTCGCACAAGAAGGGGCGTAACTGAAACTGGCTTGCTTCCTGCCCTTCTGATCGAATCCACCTTGGTGCAGACATCTTTGATTTTTGTGCCAGTAATTACATCCTATTCTCTGTTATTTCCATACTTTGGAATTAGCCTGCAATCTTGTCACTCTCTCCAGCTCGTCCAACTGGCTCTCACTAAACGAAAGTTCATTTAATAATAATCTGATTTAATTTTGTTTATTTGCATCAGTATGTTTTTCATTGATTGTCTTTGCAATCTGTGTTAAAGTGTCCAGACAACCATATTTTTTTGAAGGTACTTTGCATTTTAAAACAATTGCTGTTGGTTGTTGTTCTCTCAATCGCATTGAAAAATTTTGAATCCGTAAATCCTCCCCTCCTCTCATGTGGGCTAGCGGTGGGCAGCTTTAAATCTGTTTGTAATATCCGTTTTTGTCACATAATACTTTTTATTGCTAATTTTGTTATTTTTGCTACCTCAACCTCTGTCTGTGTGCTACTGTTCCATTCACATGCCTTCTCAGTGCAAACAGGGTCTATAAACCCTTTGCTATTGGCAAATTCGATGTTACATAAAATTGCGACAACGTTGTTGCAGCACTGTTCAAATCCGGCAGTACATGTTCAATAGCCGCAAATAATATCCCCACTCTTTAAGCATAACAACTACGCCTCTTTTGGATCTTCGCACCATTTCTGTGAAGGTGTAACCTTTGCCTTCAGCAAAACGTTACCACCAGATAAAGCATGCACAAATATTTCATGGACAAGTCCACTCATGAAGAGGTTCTTTTGTTTATGAAGGCTAAGGACCTGTTTATATGAGCTTTGGTGAGATGATTTTCAGCCCGGCTTTACATGAGCAGAGCTGGCCCGTTTCCAGCCCGAGAAATTTTGGTGCGGAAATTGTTATGTGACCAATGAGGTCAGATATGGCGGGAAAATTACCTTGGTGCTTTGTTTTTTGTTCATGTCAGATTCAACATGGTGCCCAAAAGAACACAACAAATTCGTAAACTGATCTCCCTTATTCTCGTACAATTTGGAGCAATTATTGGTTTAATGCTGCAGTTGCACGGGCAAATTATCGTTTGGAAAATATAGGCCGTTATTATTTGCTCGACCATCTCTGGTGACCATCGAAACGGTTTCTTTTTGATATTTCCACTACTATTTGTGTTTTGCTTGGATGCCATCTCCTCAACTCAGCGAAATATGAAATGGGGTGGATTGAATGATGAGAATGAATGATGGCTTCGCGTGCACGCCACAACAAGGCCAGTCCGGTTTGGTGAGATCTTGGGTGTCCAAAGGCGAGATCTCACCTAACCGGGCTAGCCCGGCTCTCATAAGCCCTGTCCACACTACACAAACTTTCCGGGGTTCGCCCCAGGTTTTCGCTAACCTGGGTTAGATTTTAGTCAATTTTTGAACGAATACAAAAAAAGGACACAATTCTTCTAACTAGTGACCTTTGACGAGGCACTTTCAACGAATCAATTTTTTCTTGTTCCTCAAAGTGCTCTTTTTCTATATCAAGATACCAAGAAAATCTGTCATATACCAAGCCTATAACATTGTAAATTTATTTCGAAGCAGTCCAATTATTCTTTCCATATGGATTCACACGTGGAATATCGCGATCACAAGAACTCTACAAAGCTAAAGATAATTTATTGGACGACGAATTGCGATAATATTCAACCTTTTTGTGCGACCTGTTTAGCATTATAAACACCGGAGGAAAGCCAATAAAACCTTTGACTGGTCCAATTTATAATTGTTTACGAGATTTGTTAAAGAGAGTGGACGCAGGAAATATATAGGCATTTCTTGCTATCGTGCAAATCAATGATCACAGCACACTTTGACAAATGCTCTCTGAATGCTGTAGGCATGGTCTTGCGAAGAACTTCCCTTTCAGGCCAAAGAGTAAGGGTAGATGATAGACATTTTGACAAAACAACAATCCACTGGTAGGAAATTCTGCAAACACTACTTAGGTGAATTCCAGAACGATAAGCGAAGTATTGCTCTGATAAATCAAGACGTAACTGCATTAGTACAAGAAGTTCTTGAAAATTAGAGAGCTTTCTGTTTTGATGGGAATGCGTGTAAGGCTCGACAAAACCAAGAATTTTCATAAGGAGCTTATTATTGTCATGTTCCAGAGTACACTGCTGAAAAGATAACAATGCCAAATATGTTGTCTTCCTTTAAGTTCTCACTATGTTCTCCCTTTTCTGACCTAGACCTTAGGGAAACATATGTATTTAGTTATAAACGTGTAAAACAGATAATTATAATCTCACATCCCAATCAGAGCAACCTGTAGGGAAAAAATGGTGAATAAATACAAATATGTTATGGCCTACCTGAGAGAAAGTGAATCCTGCATACCCAAGCATGGTCAATATTGCTATCTGAATTTATTTTGGCAACAGAAATCCATCTTTCCCTCCATCCAGGGTCTTTGGGAATTCGATGAAATTTGACCTCATCCTTAACGCATTTTTTGTGCAACCAAGAACAGAACAAAAGTGAACCATTTTGAAAAAAATATCACTACAAAATCAAAATGTGTTTTGCGCGGCTTTTTTGTTCATCGCTCGCCTCTCTTGTCAACGACAGAGATTTGTGTACTTCGGCCTAACCTTTTTTCTTAATAGCCGTGAGCCTTGGCCGAAAGGCTGTTTTTCGGTTAAATTTTTTGTAAGAAAGAAAGTCTATCAGATAAAAATCTGATTTCAGTACAGAAAACTACTATTTTGACGTCAAGTGACAATTTTTTTGCAAATCTGGCTTGGCATCCTCGTCTATAGCACCATTTTTATCCAGACCTTACTGGGCCAATGGCCCAGTTGTTACAATGTCAAAATATGCCCTGCAATGTGCGATTGTTTTGCTGGGTCTAGGGGCTTCAGACAAGCCGAAGTACATTTGAAAGTATCTCGGATTGAAAAGAAATAACGCTATCACCTGGTTATATTTTTCTCTCATCGAAAGGTTTTTAAAATTCTTGTTAGGGTTTTATTCCTGAAGCATAGTACGTAAAAAATTTGCAGGGTCAATTTTTTTCTCACATTGTCTGCATGAAATTGCACGGTATTTTGGCTGTTATTCCATCCATTTCGGCCTCTTATACAGGAGAAAAGGATTTCTAAATGACCTTGCGAGAACCTCTATGTCAGCAAGTAGCTTTGAGGATAGACTGGTTTGCACAGGACTTCTCTTTCGCATTTCCCGCTTCAGTAGATTACGACCTTGCACCCAATCTATGATGCCACTGCCGACAGTTGTCTTGCTGCAAGATTTCCTGTGCTTATTAATGCATTTTCCTGCGTGCCAAGGGCTGATTGGTGAAAAAGTGTTTTATACCCATTGACTCTTAGGGTGTGTGAATTCAAAATATCAAATGCTCTGTCGATAGCATTTGATAGATAGATAGATAGCAGAACTATGAAATTCATCTACCTCGAGGTCTTGACTTAGAAAATCTAATGCATTGGAAATTGACGAGCTGAGTGTCTGAGCTGCCAATCTAACATTCATTTTATGCATTTTCCACTGGATGTGTGTTGAGCTGAGCTTGTTGGCAAGAGTAAAGCCTTCTTTCTCTTTAAGTGAATTTAACTCTTCTTTAGTTTGTTTTCGTACATGATTTTGAGTTCTTTCCAATCAGCCCTGCTATTTAAAGAATATACCAGGTCAACTTACAATCCAATCAGATCTAGATGGTATTTCTAGATTAAAAATCATTGCCTAGAATACTTACAATGTGTTTTGAAGTAATTTCAACATTTGGCAGATATCAAATATTATGTGCACCAGGTATCCATGTGTTGGATGTGGAAATGCAGTTGAAAGAGACTCGTAGGAAGCACCAAATTGAAAACTAAGACATATAGCTGCTTCTTGGTTTATAAATGTTCCATCCCATACGATACTGAGGATAACAAGTCCAGCATCTGCCAAAATTTTATTGTTGTTCTGGTTAGTTGAGCTAGAACACCACTGTTAACTTTGTTGTACAGAAAATGGGCATTTATTTATTTCAAAGACAAGCCTGTGGCTCCAACAACCATGAAAACTAGTGCTTCTGATGCCAACTTCTCACCTAAGTCTCATTCAGGGGTTTTCTGAACACCAAAGGCATGAGCAATATCACCTGTCCCCTTTTCTGTCACACCTTTCCGTTGGGCCCTCAGTTTCCTTCTCTGTAGTCGTGCTTTCATTGATATCTTTTTAGAAGAATCTCTTATGCTTTCCAGGAGCAATTCCCCGTCCTTGTCACCTTGACATGTCCACGATTCCCAGTTTATTTTGGGGTAGTTAAAATCTCCCATAAGCATAATATGTAAGAAACCGTTGTTGGGTTTGGAAAGCTTTGGTATTATTTTGTAAAGTTCCTCTATATTCTGTTGGGTACTACTTGGACTTTTGTATATGCAGTCAATAAGCTGAGTGTCTCCACTATATGTAGATTTATTTTTGCAAGGGTACATTCCTTGAATGCTGTAGTTACTTTAACTTCTTCACTCTTTAGTTCATTTCTGATGTAAAGTGCTGTTCCTCTTACTTTATCAGAGTCTTGATCGTTTATGAACAAATCATACCCTTCCAGGTTTAGCTCGGCTTTGCCCAGTTTGAAACAACAATTTTTCGGATACACTTCAGTTATACCAATAATGTCAATTCTTTCCTTTGCACATTGAATTCTTAGTTTCAGTTCATCCATCTTGTTGGATAGACTGTCTGCATTTGCATAAAAACAAATTAACTTGTTGAATGTATTTACAATATGTTTGGAACTCAACGAAACTTTTCACGAAACATCGGAAGTATGATACTTGCTATCTACTTTGGTTTTGTTTTGACGACTTTCCTTTTCCACGGTGGTCCCGTCACAATGTACTTGAATTCCCCCGACGATTCCGTATTCCTCCTCTTGGCTTCTTCTATTTTCCCTTTGTTCATTTTCCTTTCTTTTTCAGTCATGTCGTGCACTATGCTTACTTTTTTGTACGGTTGTTCAGCTGATGCAAGATTTTTTAGACTTTTCATGAAGTATCTTTTTGCTTTTTCATGCTCAAATATAACTTTAACAGGCCTTGGTCATTCTTGATTGTGTGCATCTCCTTTATCTTGCTCTTTTGTAACACGCCTGCCAAGCCTGGTAACTGCTGCAACACTTGATGGTTCAATGCCCATTATATTGCAAAGCTCATCAACAAACTGTGTATCATCCTCTTTGTGTTGTTTGGGGTCAGTTTTTTCTGACTCATTTATGTTGAATATAATTATGTTGCGTTTCCTTGACTCACTCTCCCTGAATTCGCTGATTTGTTCGTCCATAGCACTACTATCATTAGCACTTGCTGAATTGAGCACATTACTGTCTAGTAAAGATTCTACCATTGCTTTGTCTGCTTTCTTTGAGATTTAATTTTCGAGGGTCACAAGTCTCTTTTCATATATTGCAAAGTATTCCTTGCATCTCCCTGAGATTTCTTTCTCTATTTTAATGCTTTTCATTGTTTTTTCTTCACATGGGGAACAATACCAATGAAGATCTGAACGTTTGCTCAGTAGTTTGTATTCTTGGGCCGTTAGATTCAAACATTTTCTGCAAAAATGATGTTCGAAGAGTTCACATTCTAACATCTCTGCTTTGTCTTCTGTGAATTTCTGATCACATAGTGTACAAATCCAGTCCTCAGACTGTCCATTGCTGATTTTAGCAGAGTTTTTTCTGTTTGCCGCCATTTTGTTGTCTATTCTTCTTGCCGCCATTTTCAAATTGAAGAAAAAATTTAGGCACAAAGAACTGTGCCCACAAAAGTTCCCCTTGCAGTATTTCTGTCAAATCAAAGACTTCCGAAAGCTGATCTTCTTGTTCTCAAATAGATAAAGCTTGGATTGATGCAATTTGATGTGTCCAAACTGCGCGAAATGTCTTTTTATTCAAATTTTTTTTAAGCAGCTCCTATAGTCTTCAAAACTGCAATTTTATAATTCAAATGCAATTTTAAACCATAAACAGTCTCAGCATAAATCCGTATGGAAAAGGGCGAAACGAAAAATACTTCTAAGTATGGCAAAATAATTTTATGTGCACAGTGAACAGACCTGGTATTAATGTCAAACTGTTTATTTGGTCCAGTCTTTGAACTTTTTGAGCAAATGGACTCATTTTGGCAAATGTTACATCTCAAGACAAGCCTTTGGGTTAAGCCTTGTATGCGCTGGTGCCCTTTCTGTGTCTTTCCTGATTTTTCCTTCTTCAATTTTAAATAGGCACTCCTTTTTTCAACCGACATCTATTTCATAGGTTCAATTGCATCAGATAGTCCAATTGAACGTCCAAACTCCCCACAATGCCAGTTTGGATCTGTCAGCCACTTTGTTTGAAACCCGATTTACGACTTAATATTCACGTTTGCGAACTATTGACAGTTTCATTCCACCTCAGGGGGTTGGTTAGCTCACTTCTCATGTATAAATGCAGAGGCGTTTCTGCATACCAGTCACTTTGTCGACTGGATCTCACTTCTGTGGGCTATCCCACCTCGATGGGCCACCTCACCTCATATGAACAAGGTTTTGGAGTTATCAAGGTTAGAGATCACGTCCTTACATCTGCACATAAGTAAAACCGGCTTAAATTGGAATATGTGGACTATAAAGAAAAAGGTAATTGGAAATGCAAATGAAGAAAGCTCAAGGTAAGTTTTTTGTTGCTGACAAAGATATTTTCCTGATTAATTTTAGAATCATTTTCTTTCTTAGAGTGTTTTCTTTTTTCTTTTTATTTCTCCATGTTTTTACTTCTCTCTATTTTGGCTGTTCTTGCTGTGCTCTACTTTCTTTAGTTAGGGCTTTATTTTCACCATGTTTTTGCACATGAGCTCATTATGCAACCCCCGTGTTTCAGTCTCTGCCCTGTTTTGAGCTTAGCAATTCATTTATGACTTTAGTCCACAAAGAACCAAGTTTTGGCCAACAGTTTATCACCTTTTGCGAACATGCAAGAAAATGGCATTCATTTTGCATGCCTCTGAACATGGGCTCAACTTCGAAATCTGTTATTTTTTCCACCGGAAATTTAAAAAATTTGCATGTGTAAAATGTGTACAAGAGGCACATGAACATAAGAAGTGCCCAATAATAACATTCCGAGGAATGACGTATATGGCACACACTTGTAAATAGGGAAATGCAGCTGTTAAGAAACTTGTCTTAGCAAGAACTTTCTTGGTAGGATTTGTTTTTTAACAGATCCGATTTAACTACGAAATGCTTCACTTTTAAATGGAAGTGAAGCTTTTCATAGCGTTTATTAACTATTTGAATCTTTTAGTTACTTTAAATTATTGTTATGCTTATGACCCCGTTGCCCCTATATGATTGGTGTGACTGTTAACAGAATGCAGCTAGTGAAATTTAATATTTTATGCGTTCATGACCTAAATAAGTTGCTTAATTAGATAAAGTAGGTTAGCGCCATCTCCCGTATTTCGTAGCTTCCTGGCGCTAATTTAATAGTAATTTAATTTTGTTATTTTAGAAACCAGACCAAAGACGACAAGGTTTCACCGTCACTTTAGGTTTCTGGGTATGGTGCAATGCCAAGACGGTGAAAACTTGTTTTCTTTGTTTTGCAGCTTCTCTTATAATATTGAGCACTTTTAATGCACAAATGACAGAAAGAGCATATTGTGTATTCTCATTTTATTTTATCATATCTCTTATTTTATACCCTGTTAGCATATATAGGGCATTAATTTCAATATCGTAGTGACAATTCTTTCGAATTTGTTAGTATTGATTTAAGTGTAGTCTAGACTGGCGAAACTTATCTGGTCCACCGAGCCCAACAGAGTAGCACATTATTCCTTTAAATTGATTTTATTGAAATGAGTTTATTTAATAATATATCAGTTTTAACGAACATGTTGCCGTATGACATTCAGATACGACCTTGAACTCACTGAACGGGATACAGAAACAGTGCATTTGGACACTGGAGAGCAGTTGGCAATAAGTCGAAAATTTTGCTTCCGAACAGAGATATTTACCATGTTTATTGTCTTTTTTACACGAGAGACGTCACAAATTACTTGGCAACTGGTATTTTTCAAGACAAGTAGTTCAGATGACACACCAGCCCCTGTGGAGAAGATCGTTGCCAGTCGCGGGAAGCTGGGAATGGAGAGGACTCTGTCCATCCAAAGCGTGGTGCCATTTGAGATGCAAACAGGTGGCCACGTGGCAAATAGGGAGAATCCGGTTTAAAACTGTGGGAGAGCTGCAGACAAACAATACTGGATCTAACAACATTGTTTTACAACTTTGCAATGATGCTCAATTGCGAAGAGCTTAAATGGATTGAAGAATGTGCTTATCTGCAGTGGAGACATCATGAGAAGTAACGCATATAAATAACGCATACATATGTTGAGATGTGTGTGGAACTGTTAAGAATCTCATTTTGCAAGAGTCTTCTTAACAAGTTCAGACAGTAAAGTACCAAATTGACACTGATGGTGGAGTTCTTGGCTTTCAGTCAAAAAACCTTGCTTTGAACTCAAAGAAGACAATTGTTATCAGTGCAAAGCAACTTTCATAACTTCACAGCTTTCTAAGCTAAATTCCAGTTCTAAAGAATGTTGAAAAAGGTTCCAGCGAGAACATTGCTGTAATCTATTTGGTTTATAAGAAAAAGTCCTACGCCCTTCCAATAAAAGAAAGAAGCCTTTAAATTCACTGTCTTATCAAAGATGGACTATGCAGGCGCTGTTTATCTGCTTTCTCCGGTGTTCCTTTTAAAACATTTGCAAAACGTTCTGTTTAAAAGAGTGGAATTAGACAACAACAACAACAAAAATATCGTCATACTTGATAGGTTTAAGCATTGAACTGAATTCACTGGATTGCATTTAGTAATTATTTTTAATTTTTAATCATTAAATGAACTTTGAATTTTTAAACCTATATTTCGTGATCATTTTTAGTTAAACTTTAATTTCATATTTATGTAATTTCTCATGTGCTTAGTTGACCGATTTATTTTCATTTGTTACGTTTTTTTACTGTCAACTGTTTACTGTTACCGTTTGCGTACTTGAATTCGCGCATTTTAAATTCGCGCATAAATTTTTCCTATTTTCGCGCAGTCTTGAATTCGCGCACACGAGCAAGTAGACAGAATGATACAATAACTCAGTTCAAACGAAAATATATTTCTGAAAGTTACTCTTGACTAAAAGTAACATTTTTATAAGAATGGGTCTTCATACTGGCGCTCTTTTGCCAAGAAATCTATAATCCCAGCCCTCTTAAACCCTTTGCCAGCTAATCTGGTCGGTTTTGCATGCGGTCATAAAAAGATGTCAATCACTTTGCCTGTATCAGCTTCAAAATGCTGATTTTCAAGTCTACTTTAACTTGTTCTGCTTCACAACTATTTTGAATTTGCTGCTGGACTTGTTCTGCAAGCCAGTTTTGCGACTCTTTACGGAGAAATGCCTTGCAACTTTTATTTACTGTGAAATCAAGGGGGTGGTAAGCATGGGTCATGTTGGTTGGCACTGGAACCCCTTTTCCGTTATTTTTAAGCACCAACTGTTTCACATTCTGTCCATTGGCCCTTAAAAACATCGGCTAGCAAAAGCCACTCTTGATATCTTCTAAGTTGCAGCTTTTATCTCTTCTTTTCTACATATGGCATTAAAATTCCAATAGCATAAAATACTTTCTCGTTGAATTTATGACGATATTCTGCCTTTGCATTATGCGCATGCGTGCCCTTTTTGCGCAGCTCAATTTTCGCGCAGTACTTAATTTCATGCAGTTGGGGGTGCGCGAAAAATAGTACAGCGCGAAT
Organism: Sanderia malayensis; assembly: GCA_013076295.1. Classification (NCBI taxonomy): domain Eukaryota; kingdom Metazoa; phylum Cnidaria; class Scyphozoa; order Semaeostomeae; family Pelagiidae; genus Sanderia; species Sanderia malayensis. Next base: position 2,578,265 of record RQOL01000374.1, on the reverse strand, counting down.
TTAAACACACCTAAGGTAATCGACTATTTTGCGAAAATTCAACGAACTGTCATGTCCCTGATAGAAAGCGAAGATTTTCGCAAATGGCAAAGTAAGCATATTGGAAATCTCTTGCATTTATCAAAAGTTACTACCACTACCGTTGAATAATCGCACATTTTGCGAAAATTCAACGAACTGTCAATTCCCTCATAGAAAGCGAAGATTTTCGCAAATGGCAAAGTCTGCATATTGGAAATCACTTGCATTTATCAAAAGTTTAAATAATTGCGTGTTTTGCCTTTCTGCTCGGCTGTTTTTTCCACGCAGTTTTGTATGAAAAACTTTGAACTCACCTTTTTCGCTTCAGTTTTGTTGAAGTTAATATGCACCATGTTAATAAGTAGCTTATGTTTGCAATTCATGCTTTGCTCTGCTTTGGATTTGGGCAAGTTTCTGAGTTTATCAATACATGTTGTTTTCTCAAATCCGAATTCTACTCAAGCAAGCATTATCTGCACTGGTAATTCGCTTTCTTAAAGTAATCCCACAGCAAGTTAAATTACTTGACCAGAGTTATGTCGTTAGACAATAACATTCCCAATTCCATTATTTTATTTTCAATGAATTTGTTCTTTACTTCATGGCTCGTCACATTCTCAGTGAAAGTAGAAATTTTGAATGCCTTTATTAGCATTCAATTTTAGATCAATGTGATTTAGGAAAAGCCACGAGACACATTGTTATGTTGTTGCTTCTCCTCGCTGTGAACTTGAGGAAATGCTCAGATTTGCAGCGGCGCTGCAATTGCGCAAAGTGTTTCAATTACTTGTAGAAATTTTATTACATGGCAGTATGGTTTTATTTTGAAATATAGCTGCTGTTATTTCTGTTACAGCGAAAGTTTAATTGGATTCTATGAGTCTCTGTGCTTGTTCATCGAAGCTGCGAGCTCTTCTTTGAATATGCTGAATTACCAGCAATGGCAAATGGCGTGGTATTCGTTCTTGGATTTAATGGATATCGATTTTCGAGATGGCTTTTTGTGTAAATCATGTGACAAACTTCCTGAAATTCTTCTATGCGATGCAACAACACTGGGGTTCAAACGTGAATTTGCTCTGCAGGTCCCTTCTGTAGAGGCTCAATCAACATATTATGGCAGATAAGTGGGAATATCTATATATGCATAAGAGACTATCTATTCATAATATCTCTTAATGCCTTGAGTAAGATTTTATCTTCTCTTCTTGCAAACCTCCTACTTGGTACTTATGTTTTTGATATTTCTTTACTAGTTTCAATGAACGGATATATATCAAAGAGAAAAAGTTGAGAAAGGCAGTACAAAATTATGGTACATCAGAAATAGAGGGGGCCAGCAATCTAGAGTTGAAACAACTTTTAAAAGATTAGCTGCCCGAGCTTAAAGATTTTCTGGAAAGCTGTGAAAGGATGTTTCAGCATGAGCACTTGTTCCCAAAACCAGTCAGTGAATTCATCACGTGTTTGGCATCAACATCACCTGTCTGCTCTTACTTACCAGCATTGTCCGAGGTTCTGTTGAACTTGGATAACATTGCGTCTGCTGATTCTGTAGGCAGTTGCACACAGGCATTGTTAGTGATCCAAAAAAGGCTCCTGTCATTTTTACTTCTCTCTGTTGCATAAAAACAGAGAAATTACCAATTAAGTGGAAAAGATTATATGGTGTTCTGTATAACATCTCCAAAAAGACATTTGTGAATGAAGCTCACCAGCTGCCTGCTGCGGAAAGTGATTATATCCAGCCATTGAGCTACTTTCCCAATTGGCCGACACTCTGCATGCGGGGATCTTATGAGCAGGATAGAAAAAAGATTCCAAAAACGAAGCTTGCAGTAAAGTTTCCACACAAAACACCTTGATCCCAGGAATAATCACCTTTTACTGTGAGCATGGTGAGAGATAAAGGTTTAGTTAACTGAACATTTCAGTATAATAGAAATACCAGGCGGAAAACGAATTGCATGCAGAAATTTCAAAATGTATACGACGACGAGAACAGACATGAGATCTCGTCGATCTCATGTCTGTTCTCGTCGTCGTATACATTTTGAAATTTCTACATTTCAGTATGCATTACAAATAAAACTCTATAAAATGGCTTCATATTTTGTCTTCAAGGAATTTGCTATGGCTTTGAAATGATGGATACACAAGAGTCTCCCAATGTGCCATACACCATATTAAGAACAAGGTTGCCCAAACGTATTAACTAACAGATCAAAAATCCAATTACTTTGCAGTAGTTATTAATATATATCCTTAAAATGTCAAGAATGGTTACTATCTCATTTCAGCCCCAGCCGCAATCATATATGATAACTGTTGCCACCTGCATGCCTACTGCCTCAATAGGGATCCAGGATTTTTCGAAAACTGTATGTTTGCCATTGATCGATTTCACTGGAGAAATCACAAAGGTAGCGACTTCTGTGCATTATTATGCTGAATATTAATTTATTCAACTTTTGATAAATGAATGTATAACAATAGCTGCAATTATGCACTCAATATCATTTGTGCGTCTATTTATATATTTATAATTCATCAAATGTTTCAGGATGTGCACCAAGTTACAACATGTCACTGTACACCCAGTTTGCTGGTTTGAATAGTCAGATAAATGAACAAAGAAACACGGGGCTGAAACATTTGAAAAAACAACTTACTTTCATGAACGAAAAGAATTTCATATACCATTGCAAACTATTTCTATGGTACCGCAATTTGAGATATCGGGAAGACGTCCAAGTTTATCATAAATGTATGTTGTCATAAATGTTTAATGAAAGGAAAAGTAATTTATTTCCAGTAATCAATTAATAGAGTAACTGTTACCCAGGTTATGGATAGTTAAACACGTCACATCTGCAAAGCTTTCTTTCAACTCCCCAGATCCAGAAAAACACAGCAGAAAAATCGACTGGTCGGAGTTATCAATTTGTATAGTCACAGTGCAAAAAATGTGACAAATCTCAACTTTGGTAGCACTTTTCAATACAATGATGTTTTCCTATGCAAACTCCCATCTCAAGAATATGCAACCTTGGAAAGATTTGTGGAGGGTACTTTTGAGAAGTACATAAACAACAATGGAAGTATTGATGGTAGCAACACCTCTGATATTACTCTGAAGGCCGCTGCCTTTGTTCATTTTTCTTTTGGAAAGTCACACAGGAAATTGATGGTATTAGACATCCAAGGGTGTGGTTACAAACTTTTGGACCCTGAAATAGCAACAACAAATTTACAAGAGAATGATGAATATTTGTTTTGTGCTGGCAATCTCTCAATCTTTGCTATTAATAATTTTACAGAGCAACATAAATGTAACAAATTTTGTGAAGGACTTGGTCTAAAATCATTATGACTTTGAGTATAAGAAAAATGGAGACGGCTAAGAAAAAAGTATAAAGTAACGTATAAAGTATATGAGTATAAAGTATAAGAAAAGTGTATAAGTTTTTATTGTTTCGTTAAAGATTTGGGTTGGCTGGAAGTTCTGTTAAACGTATTTTATTAGCATTTTTAATTTACCCATTACATTACATCCTTGATTATATCTGAACAGGTTGGACTAAAATTTGTTCTGGGATGTTTGGATACACCAACAATTCAGATATTTGAGCACGAAAGTTACTAACCTTGCTATAAATGTAAGTAATTGGTTTTTTGTATGTAGCTGATTATATGTTTCTTTTAAGTATAAAAATGCATTGACACAGTTCTTTGACTCTATTTCCTCTGGCTTCTCAATTATTTGTTTGCACTGCTCTCTGAAGGTCACATCAACATAATCATTGTCAAATTCAAGAACGCCAGAAACTTCAGCAACTTCTCTCAACATATTTTCATTGACTTCATGACCTAAAAAATGGAAAAACATTTGGGAATAGTTTGCCTCTAAAACAGCTTTTTGTGTATTTCAATTTCAATTGATAAATTTCAGTTTACATTTTTAAGTATTGTATGAAAGAAGATCTTCATTTACAAACCACAATTTTCCAATCCATATTCCTCAGGGAAGCTTAGATGTGATTTGGAACCCCAGATGGCAAATTTGTTTCTCTTTGGTTCCGAATTCTATGGTTGTTCCAGATGGTTTCTCTGGACACATCCAACTCCTTCTGCAGCACTGGTATGTACACATATAATAGCAACTTCCTGAGGAGACAGTATAGTACAATCAGTACATAATGGAAAATACTTGCATGAAAATGTAAATAGACTGACCTACACTGATCTGGTATTGCCCCACTAAAAAGTGGGGAAATACCAGAGGGGGGTTCTTGGCTTAATACTAATCGGGAAAATGAATAAAAACCTGTATAATTCAATTTGTGAATTATAAAACATATTCTCTTTGAGATATTGAAGCTGCTCTCTGAAGTACAGTTCAAGACGTTCATGTAACTCACGCCACCATCTTTCGATCTACAAAAAAGTTTAGTTGTCAGTTATAAGAAATTATAAGTTATTACTCAAAGGTTTAAAAAAGATGACACTAGCTTGTCTGCACTGGTGCACTCCTTTTCTTATAAAAAACCTGGAAATTCTTTAGTACTAAAATATTTTCAATTTTTGACCACTTTCAGTAACTTATATACCGAAAGTTTCTTCATGATTTCTTAATACCAGACTAGTTATCTTTAGTTTCTTATCAACTGCAGTGTAAACATCCAAGTTGGAACAGAGAATTATGAAGAAAGCGAGGTTCAAATTTTTACCTGATTAGATGTTGATGGGCCATAGACAACTGAAGCCACGGGATCTTCAATTCCCAATTCAGACATAAGAAATGCGTGTATCGTAGCCATGTCTCCGGTCTCAGTTCCTTTATCAATGCGCAAATTATGACCAATCATTCTGGTCTCGTAAAGGTATTCCAAATACCATCTGCCCACTATTTTTGGGTCAGAATTGCTTCGCCAAATTTTTAACCAAAGTATCTTCCGGCTTGCCGAATCAAGACAACCGTATATTGCCAATGGAAACGTATTTTTTTGATAACCCATTAGCTTGGCATGGCCATCAAGTGAATGCACCCAATTAGGACCCCTTGTTACAAAGGCTCCTTTTACTCTCTTTCTTCTCTTATTAGTGAGAGCCCTTTTTTCAAGACCATCTGGATCAAGGTCGTACATCATGTCGTAAACTGCATCCCGAGGAACATTCAATTTTTGAACCTACCTTGTCTTCCCGTGAAGAGCTCGATAGCCCAACAGCTTGCCAGGTCCATTCAGTTCTCTTTGTACTGCAACACGCAAGTCATCAACTGAAACGTTTTTGTCATGTCGCCTTATTCTAAAATGACTACAACGCCTGTCCAAGGAGCGCAAACTCCATGCATATTGTTCATAGTCTCGCTTCACAAAGTCCAGAATTTCTTGTCTATGTAGGCCTTGACTGACATATTTCTCCAGATCCTTTCCAAGATCTTCATCCTTTTTCGAGCTATCGTTGCCAACAGTTATCCTCCCGGCAGCCATGTTTGTTTTGGCTATTTTTCCCACCAAAAGGCCAAAAGTAGTTGAGTGATTGGCTCGCAAAGCATCATGGTATACTGTGGTAAAGCTCGGCTTGCGGCGTCTGAAACTTTTGTTTTCATTTCAAAAAAATTTCCATGTTCTAAATTTTCAAAACGATTAATTTTTTATTTTTTAAATTAATTCAAAAATAAAAGAGTGTAAAACGAAAAAAAATAACATGAAAGAAAATAAAAAAGAAAGTAAATAAAAACGAAAATAACAATGCGAAAAGTAAAAAAAGTACATAATTTTAAAAAAAATGAAAACGAAAAGTAAAAATTCCGAAAAGAAAAAAAAAATTGAATTGTTTTCCCAAAAATAACTCTTTAGGAATTAATTCCTTGTGGCAAACCTCGGCCACCATACAACACTGAGTAATCGTACAGTTGTCTCCGTTATGTATCTCTACGACATGTAAATTCTATAATTTACTTGCTCCCGAGATGCCCGTTATGTGTGTGCTTGCTCACAGCTCGCCATGGCGAATTTCAATAGAAAAAAGCCTGCTTGACGTTGCAGACACAACGTTTGATGACATCACAGTGATGTTCTGCTTTCGCATGGGAAAGGTCAAAATTGCCTACTTTGAAGGTTAATAGAGAAAAAAGTATACATAATTTGCAAATTTTATTTGTGCCCCGTTAATCAGTGCATTGATATCCATAGATTTTTGAAATAAGAACATCATGTAAAAATTCGTTGCATTAGCACTTTAAGGGCATGTAGTACACACCATTAATTTTTAGGGGATCCATAATTCTTTTATAAACTAATAATCAAAATTGGAAATGAAGCTTTTTTTGTTGAAAGTGGCTTGTCCAATAGATTTCATTACTTGAATGTTTTTCACACTATTGTTTCAAAAATCTTGAGGCGGCTGAAAAATATTGTGCAAGTAAAATCAAACCTTCCCTTACAACATTATTATTACCAATAGAAAACCAAGCAAAAATCCTGCTCTGCTACTTACGACCGTGGACTCAGTTTTACAGACATCCTTTTCCAGCGTGTCAACGTTTTGGCCTTCACTTCCGCTCCCATCTGGTACCGGTCCCCAACTTTCATTGGAAATTAAATCGATTTCACGTGTTTTTAGAATTTAAAGTTATTGTTTCATTTCACAAAAAGAGCAAACAATTATGCAATTTGATTGGCTAAGAAAACAATAGGTGTGAAAAGCGTTGTTACTTCAGTGATTCATGTGTCCCTGGTTTCCCTATGGTAATAAGATCAACAACAACAGCAACACAAGATTTACATTTTTCAACGCCCGTTAAACAATGAAAATCCATGTGCGTAATACCTGTGTCATGGGTGCCCTTGCAGAACAAGTTCGGTGCAAATGTGTTGATTGGTGCAAATGTGTCAAACTTACTATATGTCCTGCTATATCTAAATTCCAAGATAATGGAGCAGCATACAGGACGTTTGTAGAAGATGTATGGAAATTTGAAAAACTAGACCAACTACATATAGAGATTAGCCTGGAAACACTTGATGATGGGGCAGGTACTTTCCAAATACTTTTCACAATTAACGCCTGCTGGCATAAGTCATATAGAGATCAATATAATAAAACAAAGTCACAAATCGCCAAGAAAAGAAAATGCACAGCAGTGGGAGAAGAAAACAATACAACATCTGGAAAGAAAACTACAAGGTTGTCATTGGGAAATTTGCCTGGCATGTCAAAGAAGGACGAGCTATGCTTTTTCTGTGAAGATGAAAAATCCACAGAGCTATTAAGATCAGCATCCACCTTTGGTTTGGACAGTGGTGTGCGATCCGCTGCTCTGCTTTTGGAAAATGATAAACTCCTCGCTAAATTGAATTACACAGAATTGAATGGAGGCGAAGTGTCACAAGAGATGCTTGACAAGTCTATATAATCGTGCTTTGGATAAAAGAAGGAGAGAAGGTAGGCCATATGACGATTTTAAAATGGCAGATAGAATTGCTCTTGCTGAGTTAATTTCATACCTAGAAAACTCCAGAAGACAGGAGATTTCAAGGTTCATAAGCTTTCAAGTCTAGTCAAAGAGTACTCTATGAAGGTATCACAGTTCAGATCAACATGTACACCCAACTCATTTGAAAAACGAAACAGATTATTCGAGCTGGGCATTTCCGTTTGTTATCATCCAGATATGGCCATAGCTTTTGAAGACCGACATATGTATCAATGTCTACTGACATTGACGAAAATTTGAAAGTACATGGTCAATCGATCACTAATTATGCTCACCTTCCTCAACTTCCAGCCGACTATGTCATTCCTGAACAAGGTACTATATGTGTTATTTTCAACTATGTACTGTATTAGTAAGAATAATATTTATCCTAAGATCGTGTAGATAAGGGCATTTACGTATTTTTGGACATTGTTTCTGCTGGCTTTCTTTCCAATTTTATTGCAATATATTTGACTTATTATTACAGAGGAAGATCACATCGATGTTGCCAATGCCAGAGAGGAAGGAGAACGAATGCGGCCGCATTGAACCCTGAACCAGCAAGCCATATACACGGCAATCACTGAGGCTATCAACGCGCAATCCGACAGAACTGTCACTTTGTTGACGGCGGCTGGAACTGGGAAAACTTTCCTTTACAACACGTTGGTTCACAATCTCCAAGCCAATGGACATAAAGTTCAGTGCACGGCGTGGTCAGGAATTGCTGCAACACTGCTCATTAATGGTAGAACTTCACATTCTACCTTTCAAATTCCTATACCACTTCAAGCTGAATCATCGTGTAATGTCAAGAGACAGAGCCGGAGAGCACAGGTATTGCGCGAAACTACCCTTTCATATGGGATGAGCTTCCATGATTCCCGCACTTGCATTACAAGCAGTCGACCGACTGCTTCGAGACATTACACATGTCGACAGACCATTTGGGCATTCATGCTACTTGGTGGTGACTTCAGACAAGTTCTACCTGTCGTCACAAAAGCAGGAAGGGAAAGAATTGTAGCAGAGACTCTAAAATCACACCAGATCATTGATCTATGGACAAAGTTTCAGCAGCATCGTTACACACCAATATGAGAGCCGTTCAAGATGATTCATACCGTGAATTCTCAGAATGGCTTCTCAGACTTGGCAACAAGCAAGAAGCACACGATGCACTGGACAATGTAATTCTGCCACAAGAGATATGCACTTCATCTCAAGAAGACATGCTCAACTTCATTTCCCCAGGCCAAACACACCAGATTCACACCTAATGATGGATCCTGTAACAATGTCTGAACGCTGTTGTTGACTCCAAAGAATGACTTATCACATCAAGTCAACCACATAATTCTGGACAGACTTCAGACAGCGGAAAGAACTTATTACAGCACAGACAGTGTTGTCACAGACGATCCCGATGAGGAAGAGGCCTACCCCATTGAATTTCTCAACCAACTCACTCCTAATGGAATGCCGTTGCACAGACTTAAACTCAAGGTAAGAACAGTACAATCTTTCATCCTTTCACATTACATTATTGTGTGCAAGTCCTGGTAGTGCACCATAAAAAAGGCCTCATTAATCACAATAATATTCATTGCATTAGGTTGGTGCAACGATCATTCTTCTGCGAAATCTCAATCCAAAGAAAGGTCTTTGCAACGGAACAAGACTCATAGTTCGGCATCTCCGACATCACATGATCACAGCAGAGATCATTACAAAGGAGCACAGAGGACAACGGTCATGATTCCTAAGATCACAGTCTCCACTCAGGACACGGAAATGCCGTTCAGAATGAAACGACGACAATTTCCAGTAAGACTTGCATACTGCCTAACAATCAATAAGGCACAAGGCAATCTCTCAGGTATGTTGGTCTGTATTTGCCACAGCCCGTTTTCACACATGGTCAATTATATGTTGCCATGTCCAGGGCTACGTCATTTGCTGGCATCAAAGTCTTCCTTCCTGAGAATGCACACAGGCAGACAAAGAACATTGTCTTCCAAGAAGTCCTTTAAGTCTCTCCTCCTTTCCTTTACACAATGGTGCTTTTCATTTGTACACCAGGCTACCAACCTACACAAAATATAACCACTAAGGGTGTGACTGTTATGTTTCAAGGCAGATCGCATCACACACATACAAGTGTGTGGTGTCCAGTTGTGTACAACACAACTAACCAGCTACCAGCAAAGCGGTAAAAAGCCGAGCACTGGTTTGAATGTCTCATTCCAGCCAAGCAGTATCTGCCGTGAGCAAACTGAAAACATCAATGAAAAGATGTTCAGTAGCGGTTGCAACCACTTTCCGCAATCGGCACATCGTCATTCCTGTGTAGAGCCTGAAAATCATGAGTTATGCTTTGCCATGTTTTCCGATCTTGCCTATGACAACATGGTTTTCCTTCCTCCATGAAAACTGCAAGTTCTCCGTTAGCAATAGTTGCTTTAAAATATTATGAATTTGTGAATAAGATTATTTATACCCATTACAAGATGAAATAGTGAACCTCGCAGATAAAGCCCACCCTTTAAAGATTACTCTTACATAATCCAAATTGAACTTGCACTTTTCATGAACAAGGAAATCTCGAACAAAGGTTACTCCTTGACGTGGTGTTCGGGCTTTTAACTAATGTAACCGGCAATCTGATTCTTCTCCTTTCTATGTACACAACTGACAACTGCGCATTTCTTGCACAGTGCTGTATACCTTTAAAATATACATGTCTAATATATATGTCTTCGTACAATAATACCCTCAATGAAATTCATGTGCACATTGTTTATTCTTCTACAAGATTTAATGAGGTGCATTTCTGCATTTTTAATTATCCAATAGCAGGAGGTTTTGCTGCATTGAAACGAGGCGATTGTATAAACTCTCATTTCACAAAAGAACGTTGCCTCACTTTGATCAATGCATGGGAATTTTACAAAAATCGGCACCTTTTGAAATATCTGTTCGCAATCGCAGACCTTCCATGGCTAAAAACAATTGTTTAAAAAGGACAAGTTACAGGTGAGAGGATATTGCAAAACCTGCAAACACATTACCGTTGATCTCAAACAAAGGTAAATAGCCTTCATTGTTATTACAACTGCCGAGCTTATTGCTAAATCAGATTGATCACTTGCTTAGGCCAGTTCACTCTCGCTGAATGCCCGGGGTAAAATCAGGTTTCCAATCAGATTCTCAATTTAGCTTTAATACTAAAGAACAAGTATTTAATGTTGTACTCATATCTACCTGTCATATTTCCGTTGCTTGCATTTAGTAGAATTCTTTAAGTATATCTGTGACCATCTTAATGAAATGACAACCACTATATAACATCTTACAGGGAAGGTGGTATTATGTTTCAATTTTTGGTAGGTACTAATGTTGTATTTCTATAAAGCTGATGTAAATCCATATCAGTTTTGTAAAAAATCAGTACACATGTGTTTAGCACTTTTTCTTCATTGCAATTGCAAGTCCTCTTAGGTATATATTTTCAAATGATTTATTTGTATAGAAAGCATTGACTGACCATAAGGGAACATGGAGTCAAATGTTACATAACATCTTCTGACAGTATCTTAAGTGCTAATTCAGGTATGAAGTTTTAATAACACATGATCACATATATTCATACATTTTCCAACCATTACACCACAGAGTCATTCAATTTTGGAATTTACATGAAATGAAAATGTCCCATGTTCATGATTTTTATTAAACCTGTGTTGACAATCAGCAAATATTCAAAGATGCTTATTGCTATCCAATGAGCACTCATACAATGACAACTAAACCAATGGAACATATAACTTGCATGATTTTCTTCAATTCAAGTTATACCTGAATTCCTGATAATTTTTCACTTTTATTTTGAGCATAATATTTCAAGAAACTAATAAATCTTTTTTTCCCCATTTTTAGTTTCATTCCATTTCCTGTTTGGCAGATTTAAGTCAATTTGTGGAGTCAGGTAATTCCTAACCTCATTAATTTGTTAAATCTTACCATGAGTTTCTGAACTTTGGTTTCCTCATACAGCACCATTAAGTAGCAAATATCCACTCTATCAATTTGTTACTTGCCTTGCCTTCTCCTTGAATCAGATATATTGGACCGATCAGCCAAACACACTTTTGTTTTACAAATTACATTTACTCCTTCCAATAGCCAAACCAAGTGTTTCTCCTTCATCTATAATGTTTTTTTTATTTAATATCCATCACAACCAATACATAGCACAAACCTTCCTGGTGGCAGCAACAACTAATTATGCCTAAATATGTTATGCAATATGTTATCACAGGCCAATTGCCATCATATGACCCAATGCATCCAAGGATGCAGCCATATCATCAGTACGAGACTTATCTCATGAGAACGAGGATTTTAGATGAAAACGAGGCTGATCGCTAAAACTAATTTCCATGCATGTTAAAGACTACTATTGTGACCATAGATAGACAGGGGAGCGAGGGCGAGCCAAACCACTGTACGTGGGGTGGGAAAGGGCATGAGCGGAGCGAATGCAGCGCACGAAGTGCGCCAACCACATTAAACTTTTTGTTACATGAGGGACTCCGGGAAGCGAACGTAGCGAGCGCCCCCGGCTAGTCTTATATACAAGATTGTTCCACATGTGACCCGGAGGGACCAAACAATGGGTCATTGTCTCCGGAACAATCAACGTTCGAAAAAATAATGGGATCAAAGGAATGTCGTTGTATCCATAAATGCTTTTTTTGGGGTGCAATAAGGTGCAAATCGGTATAGAAATGATCGCTGCATTGTGCTGATGACAGTGTACTATTTGGCTAATTCTAACCCCAGCGGTTCCGGAGTTATGCCCCATTTTGTGCTCCGACTTTCTAGAAAGTTCCCCGGATGGAGTTAATGAGATGCAAACGAGCAGGGAGAAACAGGTGTTTTTCGTAGTTGAACGGGCGGCAAGTTGCTCGGGTTTAACGTGAATACGTGCCGGAAATCAATTGTAAAGACGTGTCAATTGTTCTCAGGACCTGTGGAGACAATTGGTGGACAATTATTTCAAGGTATTTTCTTTATTGATTGTTTTGGCTTAAATAGCACGAGTTTTTGTTTTGTTTCACCTCACGTTTTTTGTGTTGAGCCGAGGGCCTAACTAAAACACGAAGACAATTTTGATTTTCTCGGGTCGTTCTGGTCGATTTTCTCCATTTAAACTTTCGATAACTCTTTATTTACACAGACTAAAGTTATCTGGCTTTGTTTTTTTTGTTTTCTTGATTTTCCTCTGTTTTTGGACAGTTTTAGCCGAGATTGGGTTTTGGTGGAAAACACGAAATTTTGGCCAAGTTAGGGGAATTTTGTGTTTTTAAAGTTGGCTGATGAATAATTTTTTCACGGCTTTTGTCTTGGCTGCACTAATACTCGTTAAAATTCAAAACACACACTGTTAAGAAATGTGATTATTTTTATCGGATTCGCTGTTTTCTTAGCTACGTTTGATATAATTTTTATTAGAGATTGAGTTTAAATTTCCAGGATTGATGAAATTTTGAAGGCAACTTTTTTTTTTCAAACTTCACACTGAAGCTATCAACCTTCGGCTTTCAGGGGGGCGAGGGTGGGCGCTGGGCGGTCGATTGCCAGGGGGGAGGATACGACCTGCCACCTTTACTTTTCAGAAATGTTGCGTCGTAGTATGTATTGTAGGGTATGTATGTGTAGGTATTTATTGTAGGGTATGTATTGTATGGTATTTATTGTAGGGTATGTATTGTAGGGTATGTATTGTAGGGTATGTATTGTAGGGTATGTATTGTAGGTATGTTATGTACGGTATGTGTTGTAGGGTATGTATTGTAGGGTATGTATTGTAGGGTATTATTGTAGGGTATGTTATGTAGGGTATGTATTGTAGGTATGTATTGTAGGGTATTTATTGTAGGGTATGTATTGTATGGTATTTATTGTAGGGTATGTATTGAGGGTATGTATTGTAGGGTATGTATTGTAGGGTTGTATTGTAGGGTATGTATTGTAGGGTATGTTATGTAGGGTATGTATTGTAGAGGTATTTATTGTAGGGTATGTATTGTAGGGTATGTATGTATGTATGTATGTATATATGTAGGTATATATGTAGGTATGTAGATATGTATGTATATAATGTATAGTATTTTATATATAGTATATAGGGTATGTATTCACATGTAACTCGAGTAGAGTGTGCAATCCTGGCTATAGTGCCCGATATACGCAAGTATAGAGCAATAATATAGTAGAATTAACATAGTTAAAAAGTAGACATGCTCTTCTGTGACTCCGAGTTTCGTGCTTGCGCACTCGTCAGACAGACTATATCAATGAAAATATCCACATTACAGTAATACTTATTTAGAAGAGGTGCTAATTTAAGACAAAAGAAACTATTTTTAATTATTTATTAGCGTCCTATTGATCATTGGTTACTTGGTGTCCTATTGTTCATTAGATAAAACTTGTTTTCGTCGTCGGCATTTCGATATCAGCTCAGATCTTTTGTTCAAGTAGTAAGTCATTGTTTCCTTTAATAATGTGCAGTTTCTCAGTCAAACATAAGTCACACCGTTTTGAAATGTTGTTGTAGGCTTTGGCAGAGGTGATGATGGTCCATTGTCTATTGTAGGCTTTGTTCATGTCTCTTTTTGTTCCCATATGTATTTGGAGAGTTCAGTGCTGTTGGCGTATTTTTGGTTCCGAAATGACTGTCTGTGTTGCGTAAACCGTTTCTTAAAAGTTCCTTCTGTCAAGCCGATGTAGTCCCTCCCTGTCGTGTCTTCGTTGGTCGTGACGTGGGCGTTGTATATGATGCTTGAAGTGAGGCAGTTGTTGTTTAGTGGGCATTCTTCTTTCTTGCGGCAGTTGCATGTGTTGTCAGAGGTGGTGGGGGCTTTCGTTCGTTATTTTCTTGTTATGTTTGCTGATTATTGTTTCCATGTTTTCCGTGCAGCTGTAACTTAATTTCAGGTTGTTTTTGTTGAAATTCTGTGAACTTATGATTCTTCGGGAAATGCTTATGGATGAGTTTGAGGAAAGTTTTGCCGATGTTGGTCTGTACATTCTTGTTGTAGGGGGGGTTGTACCAGATAATGTTTCTCTTTCTATTCTTCCTTGTTGGGTTGTTGCTGTTGTTGTTGTTGTTGTTGTTGTATGTCAAAGGCTGGTCGTATCCGCTGGATTTCAGGGCGTTTCGTAGGTGGGTTGGCTTTGTTGAATTCAGTTTCGTTGCAGGAAATGTCGGAAATTCTACGGTTGATGGCGGCAGGAAGTTGTTTGATTATGTTGGGTGGTTGATTTGACTTTGTGTTGATGTAGAGTGGTAGGTTATTTGGCTTTCGGTAGGGGTAATATGATTCGTTTGTGAGGTTGAATGTAACGTCCAGGTAGTTGACTATCTTAAGGTTGTATGGTGATGTTGAGGCCGTGCTGTTTGAAATACTTGGTTATGTCCTTTCTTATTCTGTCTGCTTGAGGTCTTGAGATGTTTTTGAAGATGGCAAGTCTATATCTATGTCTATATATTTATGTATAGTATATTTATGTATAGTATATTTATGTATATGTTTATGTATTTATATTGATGTATATTATTTATGTATATCCTTATGTATATCCTTATGCTAATATGTAATGCTTCTATTTCTAACTTAATCTTCAAAAAAGATGACTGCAAAGCAGACACTGTCCTTCTTTGTGAGCAAATGATCTTCATATCAAACTTAACAAATATTAACATGAACTCACCTGATTATAGTAATATTCACAAGGAATGTTCACACACAACAAGCATTCACTTCATGTTTGAGCACCTTAAACACAAGAAGACATTATATATATTTTTATAGCATGTGTTGGCAAATCTCAGTTTTTTCATTTGTAGAATTAACTTTCGCGTTTTAGAAAAAATCGGATATTTTGCGAGAATGAACTTTCGTGAATTCCAAGTCTAAACAGAAACGTTTAACAGAAACCTTGAAGTAGTTTTAATTCAAAGTGAAACTTTTTCATAAATTTCGCGACATTCCAATTTTAAAATTTTTATCAAGAATAAACTTTCGCGAATTTTGGCCAAAACGCGAAGCTTTCTTCCCGCGAAAGTTTCTCCGATTAAAGTAATAAAAATAATGATACAACAATATGGAAAAACTAACCTTGGTCTTTAGAGAGCCTGGATATTCGCCTGGCCTGGAGCCAGGCATCATTACAAGTGAATCTTCTAACCGTTCCTGTTCGAACAATTGATTACGAACAGAATCATCTCTTCGTCGAAAAGAATCGAATTTGTAGGCCAACAGTATTGCAACAAGAATCATAAACGAAGCAACACCGAGGCGCGGCGCCGAACAGAGGCTACTCATCTCCTACCTATTAAATTAGGGCGGAAATTTTAAAATTTCTTTTGCGCCAAGACCGTCCGTAAACAGGAAAAAAATTTTTTTCAACCCCACTGCAGCACCAAAATTTTTCAACGTAAGTATACGCTATATTTCATTTCTACAATTATGAACGAAATATATATTTTAAAACATTCACACATGACACAAATAAGCACAAGACACATATTAACACTACAACTAACTTTAAATAACATTTTAGTTTCATTTTTAACTTTTTTAATGCAATTTCTCTTTTGCAGGCAATTCAACATTCAACTTTTCTCTACATACACCTTGAAAAGCATTTTGCAAACTTTGTTTCTCTTCCAACTGCCTTTACTTCTCCTTTGTCAGGAATATTTTGCTGTGGACACAATAAACAACTGCCTATAACATTTTTGTCTCAATTTTCATTTTTCTTATGCAATTTTTTCTCTTCAAAGCAACTCAACATTCACACTTTTTTTGCACACCTTATGTAAGTATATATTTCACAAACTTTATTTCTCACACAATGGTCTTTAATTCTCCTCTTGCAAGAATAGAGCAGTCAATTAACACTTAACAGATATATTTCCTCTCCTTCATTAAAGGGAATGTGCCAGGTTAAAAGGTGTGCCTGTGCACATGCTAAAAATAGATTTGGTTTATTAACCAATCAGAGAAGCGCAAAGGGAAGATGTAATTTTTTCACGTGAACAGTCTTTCTCGTGCGTGAAATCAGTGAGCTTGAAAATGGCGGACAGTGATCCTCAGCTTTGTTCTCCGCCAAGAAAAGCTGCCAAACGTTTGAAACCTGGAAAGAGACCTGGAAAGGTATACCAGATACACCTTGGATATGGTGATAGAGCGAAGAAGTTATGTGAGGAATATGATGGAATAAAAAAGCGATTTCATTTCGATTCATATGGAGAAACCATGGAATGGATTTTTGCCAACATTAGGCCTGTTGTTGCTGAAACTTTATCCGTGAAGACAAGAAGGAAATGGGCAAAAAAACGTGATGGGAGCTCGATACCTGTATGGAAAGAGACTTCAGGGTACGTACCATCCTAATTTCATTACTATTCCAATGTTATCTCTGTGCCATTGATTTATGATCAACACAATTATCAAGAAACATTAAATTTCCCTTTTCAAAATGGCACATCTTGTTTCTGAAGCGCAGCCCTTGCCTTGGGTTAGATATGCTACTGGAACTTTTATGTTGGCAATAATTTAACAAAGATTTATTTTCTTCATTTCAGGGCTATAGCAGAATCTACAAAATCGAATTTGATTAAACACCTGCATAGAAGAAGCAGTAGGAACGATTTCTCTGTTCCTTGTTCTGAGAATTACGATGATGACCATGAGGAAGCTAATGAAGAATTACTTGAAGATGATGAAATGGGTGATGAAATCAATGAAGAATTACTTGACGATGAACTAATGCCAACCAGGTACTAATCAATTTATGTCTTCATTGTTTACCAGTATCTTTTAGAAAAATTGTGCCAGATTTGACTGACTCAATGAAAATTCTTAGATATTCCACTGTTCCTAAAAATGTCTTATTCCACGCTGTTTCTTTTCAGTATTTCAGAAGATTTGATTGTCACCGAGACACCTAAAAAGAGATTAAACTTTACAAACGTTGCACAATCAACACCATGTACACACAAGCTGGATGTTGCACAACCTGTTATCACGCAACCAGTAATTCCTGCAGGATCAGAAGAGATGGATGATAACTGTTATTTAAATGAGGAAGAAGAATCATTTGTGCAGGACATCATCAACGAGAGGGAAAACCCAACCGGTTTTGAAATCATTTCTTCAGAAATTGTAGAAAGTATCAGTGGTGAATCCTCAGAAAATATCAGCAAGCAGGACAGTTCAATACCAAGTACTGGAACTTACTCACACTGCCAGTCTGGTGATTTGCATGATGAAATAAAAGTTATTGAGGAGGCAAAATGTTTTTCATCCGTCAACCAATTGAAAGCTCTTGTTGGCGATAAATGCGGTGAGAGCAATTGCAATAGCCAAATTATTGAAATCCGTCACAAAATGTGTGGTTTCTGCACAAAGCTTGAGTGGTTCTGTGGCGATGGTCATCGAGGCATATGGTACTCAAGTGCATTTTATGCATCTGGCCTGGCCTTAAATTACATAATTGAAGGTGCATTACTTCTGTCTGGTGGGCAAATTAATCAGTTCAGACGGTTCTGCAACTTTGCAAATATTGGAAATTGTTCCCCATCGAGTTTCTACCGGAACCAGCGGTTATATGTCTCTACTGCAGTTGACCAGGAATTCAACGAGTTGCGAGAAAAGATTGTAGATGAAATGAGAGAAGGAGAGTCGAATATTATATTGTGGTGGGATGGAAGGATGGATTCGCCAGGCTTCAGTGCCACTAAAGGCAGTTATACAGTCATGGACTATGCAACAAAGAAATTAATAACAATGGAAGTTGGCGATAAAAGAGAGGTGCAGTATATATCTAAGTTTTCTCTTTAGAATTCAGCTAAGTAAATATGATTAAACCCCTTTTGCACTCTAAATGGATGAAAAGTAAACAATGTCTCTTTGATTTCCATAATAAACTTATATTTTCATAAATATTCATAAAATTGTACAATATTCTGAAATTAACACTGTATCATTGTTTACAGGTTAATCTCAAATCAACCCGCCTGGAGGTACATTTATTTGTCAAGTGCATGAACTGGGTACTTAACAAGTTGGATGGCTTGGTTAGTGAGGTTTGCACTGATGCACATAGCAGCATATCGAAACTTATGCGTATGTTTTTATTCACAAATTTATCTTTTTACTCAGTGCCTATTGAATGATGGTGTACTCTCTGGAGTTTTTTAAATGACTCACTAGCTACTACATCTCGTAAAGTTTTGGTCAGGAAACGGGGGAGTTCATTAGGCTGTAGCATCTTCCCCCTTCCATTTCAATTTAAAAGATGCTGTGCAAGATAGAAAATATAGAAAAAGTGATGTTTCCATTTTAACTGCAGGGAACCACACTGAATTTTCCAAGCTATTTCATAGCCTTGATGTCTGGCATAAATCTTCAAAGTTGTCAAAGAAGCTCACAGTGGTAAGGACAGTTCTTTTTCTAACAAATGTATACATGCCACCAAAAAATCTATATGGATAATGGAAATGCATGTTTCATATGAAATTTGTTATTTTTATCCTTATTTCAAAACTTCATGCCAAACTTTTCACTTATAGCTTGCTAAAAAAAAGGTAATGAAGATCTGGCACCATGGATTGCACCTATAAGGAATCACTTTTGGTATTGTTGCAGAAGTTGTGAGGGGAGTGAGTTGAAATTGAAATTGCTATGGAGTCGTCTGTTACACCACATATGTGATGACCATGATTACTGTGAGCATGGTGAACTTGAGGAAAAGGGCCCAAACGAACAGAGGCAATACCTGTCTTCCAAAGAGAAAACCATGCAGCAATTGTGAAGAACTGAGGTGACCCCCCGAACTTGCTGACTTTTTACGCTTATGTGACCTTTTTTTAGGGACTAAGCCAACTGTGATTTTTTTAGTTGCTTTTTACGATCTTGAGAGTATTATTATTCAAAGCTGTTGTTTTCGTTGTTACAATTATAAGCAAAAATCGTACTGTCGTGAGTTTATTGTTGTCATTTCACAGCGAAGATCTCGACAAAGTGGCACCCCAGATGGGAGAATTATTCGTGAGATTTTCAAATATTTCAGTGAGTGAATTTGAGTCGGCTTAGGCCCTCGTCGTCTCGTTTCGCCAAGCATGGCAGAGTTAACAAATGCAGTTAAAAACATCGACGGAAAGCTCCGTTTTTTAGAGTTTCTGGGAGAAGAAACTGAAGAAATCATCGAGAAGAATGAGAGAAAATCGATTACAAGACAGATTAAAGCATACGAATCAAAACTTGAGGAGATTGAAGAACTAAAATTAAATATTCAAGAATTGAAAATACAAGCGGAGGAAGAACCACAGGAAGTGAGAAACTGGCGGAAATGTATCAGCGAGAAACAAAAGCAATTCGAACCATTGCTAGAGAGATTACAAACAGCCATCAGAGGATTTGAAGAAAACGATAAGAAAAATAAACAACAAGAAAAAGAACAAGAATACGAGAAAGAAATATCCTTGGAAAAAATGAAACTCCAACAGAGATTTGAGATGGAAAAACAACTAATTGCAACCAGAGGACAAACAAAAATGGAAGTAGCGAGCAGACCAGTCACAGTAAAGTTGCCCAAACTAGAGATAACAAAATTCAAGGGAACACATATTGATTGGTTCCGATTCTGGAATCAATTCAAAACAGAGGTTGACAAGCAAAATATTGATCAGGTAACCAAATTCAACTACCTAAAAGAATTCATTGAGCCTAAAGTAAGACCCTTGATAGAAAATCTAAATCATGATGCAGAGGGATATGAGCGAGCTAAGAAAATCTTGCAAGCAAAATATGGGAAAGAAAGTGAGGTTATAAATGCACATGTTCAAATTATCTTAAATTTACCTCACATAAGGGGAACTCATCCAGCAAAGATCCACGAGTTTTATCAAAAGCTTCTTCCTAGCGCCCAAGCCCTAGAGTCCATGGGCAAGTTAAGAGAAATATCTGGATACGCAAGGGCAACTTTAGACAAATTGGAAGGAATTCATGCAGATCTAGTGAGATTGGACAATGATTGGCAAGTTTGGGGATTTCCAAACCTTGTTGAAGCTTTGAATAAATGGACAGAAAGGAACCCAATGCCAGATTCAGTAAGAGATAAGGTATTTGCTACCAATGCAACTGGTATTCACACAGCATCTTGTGTTTATTGTGAGGGGACAAATCATAAATCTGTTGAATGCAACAAGGTGAAGAAAGTGAATGAAAGAAGAGATATACTCCGTACAAAACGTCTCTGTTTCAACTGTACAAGGAGTGGGCACAGAGCCTCAGATTGTGCAAGCAAAGGAAGCTGCAAAACTTGCAAAGCAAAGCACCATACTTCTGTATGTGATAAGGCCCCAGTTCAAGAACAAAGAGAGCTTTTATTGTCAACTGGAGAGCAGGGAGTCACCTATCCTGTTGTCCTAGTCAAAGTCAATGGATTTACATGCCGAGCATTACTAGACACTGGCTCTGGTAGTTCTTATATCTCATCGAAGCTAGCAGATTTACTACAGAAAAAACCAACCAGAGTAGAACACAGAAATATTGACACAATGGTTGGAAACACAACCAAGAAAGTTGAGATATTTAAAGTTAAGCTACAGAGTGATCATTTCAGTCTTGAGACAGAGGTTGGAAAGGTGGACAGAGGAGAATTGCTAACAATATCTAACCCCAAATATCAAGAAATAATCAATAAATATAGCATCTTCATGGAGTACAGATGAATGACAGCAGTGATAAAGATGAATTGCCAGTACATATGATCATAGGGGCAAGTGATTACTCCAAAATCAAAACCCCAACCAAACCAAGAATTGGAAAACCCGGTGACCCAATAGCTGAGCTTACCTCATTTGGATGGGTCATCATGTCACCTGGCCATGAAACCGATCTCAGCAATATGTTTTTTGCAAAGTCATCAACTGCTGATTATGAGAAAGCTAGTCTCCTTAGATGTTCTTGGCTTAGAGAGTAAAGAGGAAAGTGAGCCAGTACACCAAGAATTTAGAGATCAACTTGAGCGCAGCGAAGAAGGCTGGTATCAGACTGGCTTAATTTGGAAATCAGATTTACCAGATCTACCAAACAATGAAAAGGGAAGCAAGGCAAGATTACACAAACTTGTTCAAAGACTAGATAGACAACCAGAGCTTTACAAAAAATATGAAGAGATTTTGCTTGATCAAGGAAACAGGGATCATAGAGAAAGTGTCAAACGTGAGTCATTCAAGCCGAGAGTTTTACTTGCCACATAGGCTGTGGTCAGGGAATCAGCAGAGAGTACCAAAGTAAGATTGTGTTTGATGCCTCAGCCAGAGCAGACCATGAATCACCATCACTTAATGATTGTCTAGAGACAGGACCACCACTGGCAAAACCAAATCTGGGATATCTTGACACGTAATAGATTTCAACCTATAACACTCACGGGAGACTTAAAACAAGCCTTTCTTCAATTCGTATCAGAGAGCAAGATCGTGATGTTCTAAGATTTCATTGGCCAAAGGATAGAGACATGGAACAGCTTGAAACTTACAGGTTCACTCGGGTATTATTCGGACTGAATCAGTCGCCTTTCTTGTTAGGTGGAGTGCTGATGGCTCATTTAGATGAAGTTGAGATGACATTCCCAAACGAAGTTGCGGAAATAAAGAGAAGTCTCTATGTGGATGACATTATCTTAGGTGCAGAGTCGGTCAAGAAAGTAGAGCACCTCAAGAGCACCGCAGTACAAATATTTAACAAGGCAACCTTCACCCTACACAAATGGCATTCAAATCAAGTAGAGTTAGTGAAAGAAAACAACACAGATTTGGTTTCTGACCGTTCATCTACTGATGAACAAAGTGAGGACAAAGAAAGAACACAGAGATAAAGCTGTTAGGTTTAGCCTGGGAAACAAAGAAGGACACACTCTCCATACCATTTGACAAGATCAGCAAACAAATAACAAAGCGAGAAGTTTTGAAGCAATTAGCAGCGATTTATGATCCTCTTGGATTAGTTTCAGCAGTAACACTGATGGGGAAGATCATTTTCAGAGACATTTGTAATGAGCATACACAATGGGACACTGAGTTACCAGAAGCTTTAAAAAAGAGATGGATCAAATGGCTTAAAAATCTACCTGATCGTATTGTCATACCCCGGAGTATCCCACAAGCTGAGAAGGAAATAAATTCTATTGAATTACACGTATTTGGTGATGCGAGTATAAATGGTGTTGCTGCAACAGTGTACACCGTGGTTCATCAAGGATCAGACACCTCACAGGGACTTGTGACTGCAAAATCGCGTCTTGCAAAAAAGGGTATAACAGTCCCTAGATTAGAGTTGGTAGCTGGTCACATGGCAGCCAACTTAATTGATAATGTGACGAAAGCACTACAAGGCTATCCATTCACAAATATCTATGCATGGCTTGATAGCTGTGTAGCGTTACACTGGATTAAAGGAGAAAACCGTTACAAACAGTTCGTTAGTAATAGAGTCGCGAAGATACGAGAGAAAGATTACATTATTTGGAGATATGTTCCCACAGAAATGAATCCAGCCGACGTTGCAAGTCGAGGATGTGACATAAAGAAATTAAACGAGGAATGGTTCAGAGGTCCTGGATGGATGCAATACCAGGCGCAATGGCCTGAAGATATTGTTACTGTGGCAAGTAATGAGTCAGAATCTGAAGTCAAACCTACTAAGGCAGTTTTGAAAGCAGCTGTCGAAACCAAAGATGAGCTAGATGAGATATTAGAGAGGTTTCAGTTCAGAAAATCGATGAGAATAACGGCTTGGATGAAAAGATTTGTAAAAAATTGTCAGAATGCAAAGAAAAATAGACAGATGGGACCATTGAATACAGAAGAGGTGCAACAAGCCACCGAATTTTGGATTAGAAGAGAGCAAGCAAAATGTGAGAACACTGATAAGTTTAAAGAAGAAAAACAGCAGCTTGGGCTACAGAAAAATGACCTTGGGATATATGTCTGTCATGGAAGATTGGAAGGGGACTATCCTACATATCTACCATCTGATACGTTATTTAGTGAGAGATTAGTTGCAAACTGCCATCGTCTAACACTATGCGGCGGGCCTGCGTTAACCATGGCAAAGTTGAGACAAGACTATTGGATTCCAAGATTGCGAAAGATAGCAAAGAAGGTGAGAAAGAATTGTTTCGCTTGCAAGAAGTTTCATACAATTCCATTGAGAAACCTAAAACAGCAACCCTTCCAAGAGACAGAACAGAAGGTGAGAGACCATTTGAGGTGGTGGGCGTCGATTATGCTGGACCCATCACCTATAAGGCAAAGAAGAATGGTGAAGGGAAAGCACACCTGCTGCTCTTTGCTTGCAGCCTAACAAGAGCGGTGTATCTAGAAGCATTACCTGATACAACAGTTGAGCAGCTAATACCCTGTTTGAAAAGATTCATCGCAAGACGGGGTAGGCCCAGAAAGATCTACTCTGACAACGCTCAGACATTTAAAGCCACTGCGAAATGGATTAAGATGATTATGACAGATGAAAAGATCAAAGGATTCTTAGAGAATCAATCTATTACCTGGCAGTTTAACCTAAGCAAGGCCCCATGGTGGGGAGGTCAATACGAGAGAATCATAGGCCTCACAAAACAAGCTATGTACAAGGTCTTAGGGAAATCGAAGCTGACATATGGGGAATTGCAAGAATTATTATTGGACGTCGAAGTTACACTCAACAACCGCCCATTGACTTATCTCGAAGACGATATACAATTGCCCTTACTTACACCGAACATGATGCTCTTAAGTCATGATAATGCACTACTAGATCCAGAGCCAACCAGGATAAGCGACAAAGACCTCAGAAAGAGAGCCAAGTACTTACGAATATGCAGAGAAAACTTATGGAAAAGATGGCAGAATGAATATGTACGATCACTAAGAGAACGGCATAATCTTAAACATAAAGATAAAGAAGAACAACTGAAAGTCGGAGACGTTGTTTTAATCAAAGGTGACAGCAAAAACAGAGGCGAATGGAATATCGGGATTGTAGAGCAGTTAATTCGAGGCAGAGATGGAATTGCTAGAGGAGCAAGATTGAAATCGAAAAGACGCATATTGAGAGAGCTGTTGAGTTATTGTATCCTCTCGAACTAGAGTGTGATATTAACGGGAAAAAGGATCTTGATCCTGAAGCAATAGAGTTCAGACCGAAAAGAAAAGCAGCAGAAGTTGCAAAGCAATCTGTAATAGAGACATTGAATTATGAAGAGAAGGAGTTGGAAGACGAGTGAAGAACATTTATTATTTGACTTTGTACGCTTATTTGACGCCTATTCGGGTCAAATAGGGGGGAGTGTGTGAAGAACTGAGGTGACCCCCCGAACTTGCTGACTTTTTACGCTTATGTGACCTTTTTTTAGGGACTAAGCCAACTGTGATTTTTTTAGTTGCTTTTTACGATCTTGAGAGTATTATTATTCAAAGCTGTTGTTTTCGTTGTTACAATTATAAGCAAAAATCGTACTGTCGTGAGTTTATTGTTGTCATTTCACAGCGAAGATCTCGACACAATTACGAGAGATCATTTTGGATCCAAAATGGCTAAAATAAATGCCAAAATATGTAAGGAACAGACACACTGGTATGCTTGAAGTGAGTATTTAAAAAACATCTTGGATCAATTGCGGCAAACTGTTACCCTCATTTGCACTATAATTACTTTCAATTTCTTTTATGTCAGGTATTTCACAGTCTGATTCTCGAATACTGCCCAAAGCGCATTGGCTATAAGCATGATGCTTTTACGACAAGACATCAGCTCGCATATATCGATTACAATCACCATTCAGGAAGGTCCCAAATGAAGACAAAAGGTGGCGAACTGGTTTATATGCGAAAGTGGGGTAAAAGGACAAAGAACTGGCATGTTGTTCCTGTGGCTGAGCCAAAGAAGTACAATTACATCAAAGGTACTATAAGAAAAAAAATGGAACTTTGTACCCCTTGGTAAAACTAACAGAATCATTTTGAGTATTTATACACAATGATTATTATTTTTAGGTCTCCTAGCAAAAACACTGTGGAGAAGACATATGGATAGAAATAGTTTCTTGGTTGGCAATGTTGCAAGAGCTGCCACCACATGTTTGGCGAAAAACATTGCTTCACTTAATGCACCTGCAACTGCAGAACTACTTGCCAAACATGTTGACAGGCTTCAAATGAAGCAAAACGAGATATAATATTCACAAACAGAAATCACAGATAATATTCGTTGTCCATGAACCCTGTGTACACGGCATTGTGATCTGGGAATCTCTTCCTTATCTTATGCACAATGCAAGAAGGTATCACCTTCCTGTTACTTCTGCCAAGCTTACCCCAAACCCAAATTGTGTATTGTCTATAAGCAGTATATCGCCAGCTCGCATTGTTACTTGGATCAAATGGATAGTTCAGATGATCTGCATTGGACTGCATTGCCAGTTCCAAGTTATGTTCAGTTAAGCAATGATTTTCGAAGAGCGGGTGTTCGTGATTTTTTGCATTATTCTGGCAGCAAACCCTCTCTGCCTGTGTTGGCATCTCAACGCACTGGCCACACTTACACCAACTAGGTGTCTCCACAGGTGTGTTGTTTTCATCTCCAATGTCATTTCCATCTTGGGAATGTGAGGACTTTTTTACCTGATCCCAAAGAGCAGGGGAAAATTTTGCCATTCCCGCCAGAAGTTCAATTATTTCCTTCCTCTCTAGCAATTCACATTGTTTCTGAGAAATAAAACATATGGGATTTTATTCATGAACACAAATTTTCACAAATTTCTAAATTTTGTTGGATGTTATTACAAATTTGATATTTTTGGGATAACAACCCTTCCCGCGCTACTGCATACATGATGATAGTGATAGTGATGTTGAAACCTTTAATGGAAAAAATATTTCTTGTATTAAATTGTATCATTTAAGTATACCTTTGCCTGATTATAGGCAGCATCTGATCTTATATTTTGCTTTTGACCAATGGTTTTTACGTCGATGGACTTAGCTGTTGTCTTTCTGACTGGCCCATGTTTCTCTTTTTGTTGCATACATTTGTCTTTTGCACAAGCACAAAGAGAAATGCTGCAAAATACATTTGCTTCCTTGCAGGGGCATTTTCTTTGGCACTTTCCCTTGCATTGGCACTTCACCCTGCCAACTTGGCTCTCATCATCTGAGCTGGAAGAATTTAGCTGCAGAAATAAAACCAAAATGTCATTTAACTTTTGTTCTATACTACACAAAATATTTTTATCATCATAAAATTATTTTAAATGGGACTTGAATGTCATTACGTAACAATGATATCAATTCCAACCTCTGAAAGGGGAGATAAAAGTTCTACATCAGAATCTTCACTATTGCTGGATGTGTCAGTTCCATCTTCGAAATCTTTTTCTTGCACTGTTGCCTGACATTGAATGAAATTGCAAAATTAATAGTAGAAACATTTGCCAATACAAAAATGTTTTCAATGCATACTCTGTAGACTGGTGGTAAAGGTGGTAAAAGATGTTATTTGTTATCCCAAAAAGTGTGCATGGTAGTTACAAAAGGAATAACATAGTTCCACATAATTTACCTGTTCTTTCTTGTTTTGGCATTTTTCCTTACTGCATTTACATCTCGATCCACATTTCGTATATGCGGAGAGGCAGGGACATTTTCTTTTGCACATGCCTCGGCACTTGCATTTATTTGTTTCATGTGATGGGGCTTCTGACATTGACAACTCCAAGAATGACCGGTTCAAATCCGTCAAATTCGTCCCCGTTTGTGCAGCACTGAAAAGGAAAATAGCCAGCTACATGTGTCTGTCGTGCCTGCTGTATAATATTTACTGTCGAATATTATGAAATATACTAGGACCAGCTAGGTAGGCCGTGAAAATTAACATGATAAACAAACTCTTAGTCATATGGAAGTTACCTTTCACTTAGTTCGGGCCTGCCATTATTTCCAAAGATCAGCAACGAACTTTTTATTGCCGAAACATCTATTGTCTCTAAATCATCAATTGTTGGAATTTCTATTCTTCTGCGCGCCATTTTGCATTCTCTCCTCCACTGATCTCAAAATTTTCACGTGATCAGTTTAGGTGACGCTTACTGCGCATGTCTACATTGAGTTGAATTTCGATCTATTTTTAAACACAGCCTATTATGCGAGGCATGAAACAAGCCAGAATTTGGCTATCTACCAACCAACACAACCTCGTTATTGAAATATTTTTTCCTGAAACGAGGCACAAAGGAAAGGAGGGAGATTCCCGCTATTTTTCGAAAAAATTTTTTTCCTCGTTTATTGATTGCTCTGATGAATCTATACCTGGAATATAGAGATAAAATTTGAATTGAACGGTAACAACACATGTCGCAATGAAAGAATGCAGTTGTCATGATGATTTGTTTTTTGTTAATGTTTTAATTATAGCGCTACTTTATTCAATTGTATAATCAATATGGAATCTGAAGAAAGACAACAAAGTCATCCAGCACAGACACGGGTAATGTAATCAGATAGCTTTAGACTAGATTGTTTCGAGGCTTTTTTGGGCCTGTTCCATGTTTTTAAACACAGCTTTGGTTATAATATGGTTTTGTAAAAGTAGTTACTAACTCTCTCTTCATATTATATTGTTTTTATTCCGGTATCGGAATTCTGTGCCCTTGCACGAAGGAAGGAATATACCCCAAATAACCTAACATACACTTAGTTAAGTGTTAAAATGGTGCAATTGTATTCTACCTATACTAAGTCGATTGTTTTTTGCTTATTTGTTTATTCGTCAGATTGCCTCATTTTAGAAAACACGGGGACCAGCGAAAAATGTTTTCAGCAAGTCTGAGTCTGAAAGACGCAGAATTGACCGGCGAAACTATGCAAGCATGCAAACTAAGGTACGTTTAAGCTAGAAAACTGCCACATCCTCAAAATTATACAGTATGTCTAGTCCCAAATGTATTTGCTTATTTATAGTTGCTTTAGATTACTTAACAGCTGCTTTGCTCTTTTTTAATAAATGCACATTTCCATTAGTTGGATAAATGGCAAATCAAGACTGGACTTCCAGCTGTTACTTTAACCCTCTACAAAGACAAGGATGGCCAACTTCATATCAAGCTCCTAGGTAAGCTTGCTGTCTGTATTATTTATCCCTCATATTTTCCAGTGAAGCAAACCAAGTGAGGTTGTGAGTTTGCTTCCCACCATCGTCACCAGCTCTTTGTAGTTCCAAGCAATAGGGATGACAAGATTTGGTGAAATTGAGGAGTTGTTATTGCAACTTCAGTGCACCAGGGCAAAACAAACACAATATTGACCTTCCAAATTTCATTTAGGTCCACCAGCTTTTGCTGAGTTTGCACAAAATGAAGTTGTCAGGTCCACATTTTTAGATGTTGCAATAAAATTTATGCAAGAGCAACAGAGTGGCAACAATGTGGCTTCAGTCAGCACTGGCCCAATTAATAAAAGCTGTGGTTTGTTATATCAATCTGTTTCTATGAAAATTTTTGCATGCATTTCAGCTCAATGTTTATTTAATATGTATTTCATATAAAATATGAATTGCCATAATAGTCAGTAATCAACATGCCTCTTAACAACTTTCAGACATGCTCTTATATATATTTTTAGAAATATGATTTTATTTCATTATCATTAATTGTTTTCTTTAAAATAGATATTCATTCATATGTTTTGGAAGTATTCAAAAAGCACACCTTGGATCAGTTGCTGAATACAAAAACAATTGATGACAAAAGAAAGCTTATTACCCATGCAGTATTGGGAAATGGTAACATTTATGTATTTTTTCCAAGATATTGCATGTATTTTTGAATTTTCCAAACAATGTAGTTTCATTCACTTTTCTTTTAGATGTAATAAAGAGGAATAAATGGAACCATAACCTTCGGCCATCATGGTGGCCACAAAATGTTCTGTTTTCGTCACCAAATGCTGCCACAAGAAATTCTCCAAGACTCAAAGTGGATGCCTTGGACGAAATACTTGTGGCATGTTACCATTTCTGTATGATTCAACAGCCTCAAAGAATCCCAAATTATGCAGGTAATAGTGAAGCTATGGAAGGAGTGGATGCTGGAGATGTTGCTGGAGAAGAAGCTGAAGTCACAGAGGCAGGGATTGGACATGTTGAAAGAACAGTAGAAGAAGTAGATATGGATGATGACATTGTTGAGATGGTGACTCAAGTGGATCCAGGTGTTGAAGCATTGATTTTAGAAGAAAACGAGAATGTAGCTGAATCACTAGATGATACTGAACAACAGCTTTCATCTGTAGATCATGATCTTCTAGAAGCACGAAAAAATTCTATTCTGGTAAGTTGCTACTAATTCGTAACTAATATACTAATTTCATAGAATTTCTTTCATCATAATCATATACTTGTTTCCCTTCTGTTTATCTCTATGAAATGCAGTTTGATTGTACTGAGGCAGCTGTAGCAGAGTTTTAAACACTTGCCCTCTAAATATGGTATCAAGGGATGCTATTGTTTAATAATGCAACCAACATGTACACAGCCAAAATGTTTCAATTCAGCTCTTGTTGTGCTGTACATAACTGCATGTTTGATTCAGTTAATTCTCCATTTCTAAAGGGCTCCCTATGGAATGATGCAGACTATGAAACATTCCTCACTGACATCAAAGAATCTTCTAGGCCTCTCTTGCAAAGATGCTTGCAACTGTTGCCAGAAATGAATTTTGAACCAACTGTTTCACAAATAAACATGGAGAGCATACACTACTGGTAATTATTGATGCCTTTTTACTGCTATTTTTGCCTTGAAATTCTATTTAAGTGCAGATTGTCAAGATGATAAATGTGATTGTGATACATGTAATACCTCTGAAACTTTTTAAAATGTTATGATGATCTGCAGAAAATTATCTAGATGTATTCGTTTATTCTGACATGTGTTCTTCTTAACAGGCATCGACATCTTGTGCCAGCTCATTTGCGCCAAGAAGGTAAAAGCCAATTATGTCAAAGGAGATGGCACATGTTTGTACCGTTCTGTTAGTGTTGCTGTCTATGGCCATGAAAGAAATTGGTGTGCAATAAAATTATGTTCCGTTAAATATGGTATAGAACATGAGGCTGATGTTATGAATAAGGTAATTTTTCACCTAATAAGGATAAGGTGCTATCAAATTTGATGATAAGTGACTTTGGGTCTTGACAACATGACAATATGTGATGCCTCTTTTGTAGCTTTTGGGTCTTGATATGGATAATAAGTTACTGAGCTACCACATTACCACAAATGATATTAGCAACAAATATGACTGTGTCATTGATGATAGGGAGAGGCTGCTGAGGTGCATGAACGATGAAATTTATTCTTCAATTCACCCATACAGATATTCCAGTAAGTTAATTTGCTGTATGCTGGAGGCCTCATTTCTCTATTACAGACAAAGTAAAGTTTTTTATTGTTTTTGTTTCACAAAAGATGTTCTCTGTTTGTGTTTTATGTCTTTGTTGCATTCTGAAGTAACAAAGTGTATTTTTCTAGCTTTACTTCATTTGTTCCTAATATCTGGTGCAATGAAGCTGAACATAGAGTCAATTTCACATGATGAAGTGTTGAATCGTGACATAGAACATGGAGAAGGAAGCAACACAATATGTCTCATGTGGGTGCCAACAACAGTAAATGGCATTATCAACCATGTTGTACCATTAGTTACACCAGTGGATGCAATTTTAAATCCCACAACAGAGCTATGTGCAATTGGCTCTTTCTGCATAAACAATGTTGCTGAAGATGTGGAAACTAACACAGTAAAGTGCAGATTTTGCTTACGTCTCTTCCACTGTCTTTGTGCATCAGTTTCAGATGATGTGGACAAGACAAACTGGTGCTGTTGTTGCCACATCAAGAAAGACAGCTTGACTAGGTAATTGCCAGATTATTTTGATCCCCATCTATCATGTACATTGTCTTCCAAGACAGGCTTTTCCTATTGGGATTACCGGATTAATCATTAAATTGACGATTATTATTTATCATTGTAGCATTGCCAAATTCAAGATAAAGTCCGAATTGGAACATCTTCTTCACACACGTGACAAATCAACCATGGTAACAATTTATGTGCATGGTAATATATCAGACTTAGACAGCCCATATGGCAAGCGCAAAAGTTACCGGTAATTGCTTTATTCAATTCAGGCTCCTTTTTCTCTACAGAAATACCTGACCGCTATTTCAAGAAGTAGTATATTTGCTCCGAGGATGTTTTTTTACAAAATGCAAAAAAACCGCACTCTCCGAGACTCTCATCGTCATATGTCACTTCTCAGCGATGACTCTGTAAGAAATCTTGGCTTGGCTGGTTTTGTTTTCATGTTTGTATTGATTGTATAGATACCATTTGTGAAGCAACAGAATTGTGGTATCTTTTGTATCCATTTTACAACAAAAACTGGTGTAAAACAAAAATTTGTTTTTAACAACAGGAACCCGTCTTGACGGATTACATCGTTCGGAGAACTGTCCTGCTGTCAAAATTCAAAAAGGCGTCAATGTCACAGCGGATCAATTTGAATACAAATGTCTTGCTCCCGGAAGTATGCTTTTTAGTTTCCTGCAAGCAACATTTTTTCGGCTATCTGTAAAAGGGGGAACGGGGAATCAGGGAACGGGGAATGGAGAAAAGGGGGAATATGACGTCACACGATGTCGTATGACGTCATGTTCCCCCTTTTTCAAATCTGTAAAAGGGGGAATCTGTAAAAGGGGGAATCTGTAAAAAGGGGAATCTGTAAAAGAGGGAATAGTTTGCAATTAACTCAAAAATGACGCACTATTCATGTGGCATTATAATTTATTTGTACAGTGCTTTTGTCGTATATCAATTCATACGTTCTTATCCCTTAAACTGGAAATACACTGAAACAATAACAAAACATGTTAATCCCGAATTTTCATCATTGTCATTATCAGAGATTAAGCACAAACTCATATGAGGTGCATTTCTAAACGACAACACAATAACACAATAATAGCAACAACAGCAAACAAATCTATATAAAAACAATATTGAAATGTCTCTTTCGTCATGGTATGTGAAGCAAACAAGGCAAACCTTCCAAAGGAAACCATATACACGGACAACCAGAGTGCTGATTTTTTCAACCCGAATATATTGATGTTGGTATCTTAGCATCTAAGTGACTTTTTCCTCACGTTACTTGCTATTTCCTTTTCTTACTGAAGCGCATACTTTTGCAATAGACCCCTTTCACAATTACGTCACACCATAAGTCACGAACGTGAAAACGAGGCAACCGATGTAATGTCATTTTCTTTCCGATACTTTTCCACTGCAAACCTGTGTTATCATTGCGATTAAAGTACTTTATAATTACAAAATAAGTTAAAATCGGTAGCGAACACCTATCTGATATAACCAAAGATATTTCGAAGGAGAAAAACGAATTTGGGGACGTCAATGTGCGGCTATTGCGCATTGAGGCTACTTTTATAGCGATGGGTCACGCACCGGCCTAAGTTTCTTTAATCTTCCGTAGTCAAATTTCGAGAAACATCGTTTTTGCACTTTGATTAAAAGAGTGGATGGTATGGGCAGTTTTAGAGTCAACAACGCAATCTATCTATATGGAAAATATTTTACACCAGCTCACATAAAACGAAATATTAGACAGTATTTCCTTTGGTTGAACATCCACCCCACCATTATCATATACTGACTCAAATTTTATCTGTTTATGAATTTAAGAAACCATTAATGTAAACTAAAACTAGTTTATTACATTAATCAAAATTAACTGTTTTATTAAGTTATTTGCTAACATTTCTACATCAGTGAAAGCTACCATATAGATGGTATACATTATGAAATAAATAATGTATGTAAACCCAAATCACTGGCACCTTGTTCCTGGTGCTGTATGTACTTTAAATCTACAAGCTGATACTGTGATACTGTCCCTTCAACAACAACTAAAAGCAAAGAACAAAAGTTTCCAGCAGGTCCTTTTGAAATATTTCTATGCTCATTCATGGGTACATCTGAACAATTCCCAAGTTTCAGTGACGAGATTGATCCTGATAATGACTATCCATTGGAATAGTCATGGTCTTTACTGTTTCAATGCAAATTGATTTTGATACCAACTCTCCTACCTATCTTCCAATTGAGTCTGGCAAGTTGGAAAATGATATAATGCACTCTTCTCTTTTGCAACGAGTGAAGATTTCCAATTTCAAATTGCAGACATATCAGCCAAA
This sequence comes from Sanderia malayensis, assembly GCA_013076295.1. NCBI lineage: Eukaryota > Metazoa > Cnidaria > Scyphozoa > Semaeostomeae > Pelagiidae > Sanderia > Sanderia malayensis. Next base: position 2,544,350 of record RQOL01000374.1, on the reverse strand, counting down.
ATTAGCTCATTAGAAAATCAAATGGGGCAGCTATAGTTGTAACTAACAAAAGTCAAAGCATCTATTTGTTCATTTGAAACGTTGAAGTCGGATAATCTCACAAAAAAGTTTTACACTGGCTTCCCGATTCTTGAACATTACTGGTAACAAAACAATTGAATATTTTGAACCTTCAGTCCACCAAGTGCAACATTGGCGTGGCAAAAAATCTTCTTATTGCTTCGAAAATCCTCTAATCAAGTCCTCTCGCAATTTTAAGGGTTCATCCTTGTTCTGATGAGACTAAAATTTGGTTTGTTTATCGATGTTCGGGTAAAGCTTCGGCCTATTTCTTCTGGTCACGTTTAAAGATTTCTGATTATCTTACTTTCAGCTAGCAAAGATCTTCCAAGCAATAAACTTTCTCTTCTTTAGGTATCAAAGAATTATGGACATCCGTTGAAATCGGTAACAAGGAAATTAAATCCGTGAAATAACGAGTTATATTATATCACTGACCTCGGATTTCTCAAAATTCCATACAAACTACAATAGGCCAAGAAAAGCGCGCGTCGCGATTACATCGGTTGCCTCCATTTCAATGCCGTGTCTCAGTTTCAAACACTATGTGACGTAAATGTGAAAGGGGTCTATTAGGGCCCTGTTGATTACACACATGCTACATTTTATCCTCAATCATCAATCTGCCGCTTGCCAAATTTCCAATGAAGTTTTACCCAGGTGAAGTTTCACCTCTCCTGAAGTGAAATAGCACTATACCAGTAGTGTGGCATGATTTCATATTTGTCTCATTTATAAACGCAAGTTTAAAAATACAAAGGATCCAACGGTTGATGAACAATAGCTACATCAAATGAGTAGTGATGTGACTGGAACCACATATTTGACCCAGTGCGTTCTTTGATTTCATGTTTACTTTTAGAATTTCTAATTATAGAAACCATTACAAAGTGAGATACATTTATTTTCAATACATCAGATAGACTTCTAGAAATGTTTTTGGTTAGTTGTTAGTTGTTCATCTTGTATGGTGGTTACATGATTATGTTATGTTCACAAAACGTGCTCGTTCAGTTGGACAGCTGTGTTATTATCTTCCTGTCAGCTTTTATGTCTGACAGCCCAGGGTTTCGTTAGCCTGCGTGCAGTCTAAGCCCCTCTGAACATTCTGCGATTTCAGAAAATGTTCTATTGTTTCGTGATTGTGGAACAACAATGATTAGCCAACTTTTGTTTCAGTGTATTTCCAGTTTAAAGGATAAGAACGTATGACTTAATATACGACAAAAGCACTGTACAAATAAATTATAATGCCACATGAATAGTGCGTCATTTTAGAGTTAATTGCAAACTATTCCCCCTTTTACAGATTCCCCTTTTTACAGATTTCCCCTTTTACAGATTCTCCCTTTTACAGATTCCCCCTTTTACAGATTTGAAAAAGGGGGAATATGACGTCAGACGTCATATTCCCCCTTTTCTCCATTCCCCGTTCCCCGTTCCCTGATTTTCCGTTCCCCCTTTTACAGATAGCCACATTTTTTCTCGTGATCGCCAATGGAAAGCATCTTTAATCTAGTTTATCTTCATTAAGATGATTCATAACATTGACAACATTTAATTATATTTGTTATCAGATATTGGCCTTCCTTATCCATGAAGAAGATGATATCCCCCTTCTACATTCCAGAAGATTAGTTGACGAAATGTTCGTTGAAGAACTGTAAATAACAATAAAGTTGTAAGCTCTACTTAGCATGATTTAATTTCAAATTTTTAATTTTCGGACACCACAAGGGTCAGTTGAATACACTCTTATTTTATAAGAACCAGATAATCTTTGGCGAATCTCGTTTTTCTTATTTTCGAAATCAAGTGTGTTGTCATAAGAAAAGAGTGTACACAAGCAATTTACCCTTTTCGACATATATATTATTCTTTGCTATCATTCTTCATCAATTCTCAAATTTCAATAATTATAAGCCTTATCATAAAAAACGAAAACAGCCTGTAAATGCGCACAATATTAATCTATAATTTAAAACAATATATTGTTATGATCAAGACTAATTCAAAGTTTTTAAATATATGTTCTGATAAAACTGTGCGCCTGAGTAAAATTACAAGGTTTTGTTCGTTTATAATATTAATCTTAGCAATGGTTGAGCGTGAGCCAAAATTTGGACTTTTAGTAACCAATTGTACTATAGTTGCTTTAACGCAATATATTGTTATGATCAAGACTAATTCAAAGTTTTTAAATATATTTCCTTGTAAAACTGTGCGCCTGAGTAAAATTACAAGGTTTTGTTCGTTTATAATATTAATCTTAGCAATGGTTGAGCGTGAGCCAAATTTTGGACTTTTAGTAACCAATTGTACTATAGTTGCTTTAACGCAATATATTGTTATGATCAAGACTAATTCAAAGTTTTTAAATATATTTCCTTGTAAAACTGTGCGCCTGAGTAAAATTACAAGGTTTTGTTCGTTTATAATATTAATCTTAGCAATGGTTGAGCGTGAGCCAAATTTTGGACTTTTAGTAACCAATTGTACTATAGTTGCTTTAACGCAATATATTGTTATGATCACTAATTCAAAGTTTTTAAATATATTTCCTTGTAAAACTGTGCGCCTGAGTAAAATTACAAGGTTTTGTTCGTTTATAATATTAATCTTAGCAATGGTTGACCGGGAGCCAAAATTTGGACTTTTAGTAACCAATTGTACTATAGTTGCTTTAACGCAATATATTGTTATGATCAAGACAAATTCAAAGTTTTTAAATATATTTCCTTGTAAAACTGTGCGCCTGAGTGAAATTACAAGGTTTTGTTTGTTTATAATATTAATCTTAGCAATGGTTGACCGTGAGCCAAAATTTGGACTTTTAGTAACCAATAGTACTATAGTTGCTTTAACGCAATATATTGTTATGATCAAGACTAATTCAAAGTTTTTAAATATATTTCCTTGTAAAACTGTGCGCCTGATTAAAATTACAGGGTTTTGTTCGTTTATAATATTAATCTTAGCAATGGTTGAGGGTGAGCCAATTTTTGGACTTTTAGTAACCAATTGTACTATAGTTGCTTTAACGCAATATATTGTTATGATCAAGACTAATTCAAAGTTTTTAAATATATTTCCTTGTAAAACTGTGCGCCTGATTAAAATTACAGGGTTTTGTTCGTTTATAATATTAATCTTAGCAATGGTTGAGGGTGAGCCAATTTTTGGACTTTTAGTAACCAATTGTACTATAGTTGCTTTAACGCAATATATTGTTATGATCAAGACTAATTCAAAGTTTTTAAATATATTTCCTTGTAAAACTGTGCGCCTGAGTAAAATTACAAGGTTTTGTTCGTTTATAATATTAATCTTAGCAATGGTTGAGCGTGAGCCAAAATTTGGACTTTTAGTAACCAATTGTACTATAGTTGCTTTAACGCAATATATTGTTATGATCAAGACTAATTCAAAGTTTTTAAATATATTTCCTTGTAAAACTGTGCGCCTGAGTAAAATTACAAGGTTTTGTTCGTTTATAATATTAATCTTAGCAATGGTTGACCGTGAGCCAAATTTTGGACTTTTAGTAACCAATTGTACTATAGTTGCTTTAACGCAATATATTGTTATGATCAAGACTAAATCAAAGTTTTTTAATATATTTCCTGAAAACGAACATAACCCTGTAATTTTACTCAGGCGCACAGTTTTATCGGGAAATATATTCAGTGGCGTAGCTAAGATTTATGGGGTGAGGGGCGAAATCCGAACAATATTCCAAGTTTGATGTGAAGAAATTTTTGACAAACCCTTGTAAAGTTTGGTTGTTGCCCCCATATAACGTCGTATGAAAGGAAGGGATCATTGCTTCTTCATGCTCTGTTAGGCATTTTAAAAACACCGATATGATGAAATGAGAGCAAAACCTAAAAGTTTTGATAAAGCTGTCTAATCAGCAAGGGTATAAAGACTAAATAATTATTCATAGAGAATATTCAACCATAAAGGTCTATATCTCTATAACTGTCCCAATATAACTTTTCTTTAGAGCGTATATATGTGCAAGCAAGTGAAAATAATACACAATGACACTTTGTGGCGATGTCGACTGTGCTCTTTCTCTCGAGACTGTCCCCCGGGTGGCCTGTTTTTCTATTTTAGAGACAGAAAAGGGACTTTTTGGAGTCCCAACAAATTGACATGCATATATAAGGAATATATATTTAAAAACTTTGAATTAGTCTTGATCATAACAATATATTGCGTTAAAACAACTATAGTACAATTGGTTACTAAAAGTCCAAAATTTGGCTCTCGCTCAACCATTGCTAAGATTAATATTATAAACGAACAAAACCTTGTAATTTTACTCAGGCGCACAGTTTTATAAGGAATATATATTTAAAAACTTTGAATTAGTCTTGATCATAACAATATATTGCGTTAAAGCAACTATAGTACAATTGGTTACTAAAAGTCCAAAATTTGGCTCTCGCTCAACCATTGCTAAGATTAATATTATAAACGAACAAAACCTTGTAATTTTACTCAGGCGCACAGTTTTACAAGGAAATATATTTAAAAACTTTGAATTAGTCTTGATCATAACAATATATTGCGTTAAAGCAACTATAGTACAATTGGTTACTAAAAGTCCAAATTTTGGCTCACGCTCAACCATTGCTAAGATTAATATTATAAACGAACAAAACCCTATAATTTTGCTCAGGTGCACAGTTTTACAAGGAAATATATTTAAAAACTTTGAATTAGTCTTGATCATAACAATATATTGCGTTAAAGCAACTATAGTACAATTGGTTACTAAAAGTCCAAATTTTGGCTCACGCTCAACCATTGCTAAGATTAATATTATAAACGAACAAAACCTTGTAATTTTACTCAGGCGCACAGTTTTATAGGAAATATATTAAAAAAACTTTGAATTAGTCTTGATCATAACAATATATTGCGTTAAAACAACTAGCTATAGTACAATTGGTTACTAAAAGTCCAAAATTTGGCTCTCGCTCAACCATTGCTAAGATTAATATTATAAACGAACAAAACCTTGTAATTTTAATCAGGTGTACATATTAAAACATACTATAGTTGCAGATAGTAAAACATACTGTGGTTGCTTTAACACAATATTTTGTTATAATCAAGACTAATTCAATGTTTTTAAATATATTTCCTGACAAAACTGTACACATGAGTAAAATTACAGGGTTATGTTCGTTTATAATATTAATCTTAGCAATGGTTGAGGGTGAGCCAAATTTTGGACTTTTTGTAACCAATTGTACTATAGTTGCTTTAACGCAATATATTGTTATGATCAAGACTAATTCAAAGTTTTTAAATATATTTCCTTGTAAAACTGTGCGCCTGATTAAAATTACAGGGTTTTGTTCGTTTATAATATTAATCTTAGCAATGGTTGAGGGTGAGCCAATTTTTGGACTTTTGGTAACCAATAGTACTATAGTTGCTTTAACGCAATATATTGTTATGATCAAGACAAACTCAAAGTTTTTAAATATATTTCCTTGTAAAACTGTGGGCCTGAGTAAAATTACAAGGTTTTGTTCGTTTATAATATTAATCTTAGCAATGGTTGACCGTGAGCCAAATTTTGGACTTTTAGTAACCAATTGTACTATAGTTGCTTTAACGCAATATATTGTTATGATCAAGACTAAATCAAAGTTTTTTAATATATTTCCTGAAAACGAACATAACCCTGTAATTTTACTCAGGCGCACAGTTTTATCGGGAAATATATTCAGTGGCGTAGCTAAGATTTATGGGGTGAGGGGCGAAATCCGAACAATATTCCAAGTTTGATGTGAAGAAATTTTTGACAAACCCTTGTAAAGTTTGGTTGTTGCCCCCATATAACGTCGTATGAAAGGAAGGGATCATTGCTTCTTCATGCTCTGTTAGGCATTTTAAAAACACCGATATGATGAAATGAGAGCAAAACCTAAAAGTTTTGATAAAGCTGTCTAATCAGCAAGGGTATAAAGACTAAATAATTATTCATAGAGAATATTCAACCATAAAGGTCTATATCTCTATAACTGTCCCAATATAACTTTTCTTTAGAGCGTATATATGTGCAAGCAAGTGAAAATAATACACAATGACACTTTGTGGCGATGTCGACTGTGCTCTTTCTCTCGAGACTGTCCCCCGGGTGGCCTGTTTTTCTATTTTAGAGACAGAAAAGGGACTTTTTGGAGTCCCAACAAATTGATATGCATATATAAGGAATATATATTTAAAAACTTTGAATTAGTCTTGATCATAACAATATATTGCGTTAAAACAACTATAGTACAATTGGTTACTAAAAGTCCAAAATTTGGCTCTCGCTCAAACATTGCTAAGATTAATATTATAAACGAACAAAACCTTGTAATTTTACTCAGGCGCACAGTTTTATAAGGAATATATATTTAAAAACTTTGAATTAGTCTTGATCATAACAATATATTGCGTTAAAGCAACTATAGTACAATTGGTTACTAAAAGTCCAAAATTTGGCTCTCGCTCAACCATTGCTAAGATTAATATTATAAACGAACAAAACCTTGTAATTTTACTCAGGCGCACAGTTTTACAAGGAAATATATTTAAAAACTTTGAATTAGTCTTGATCATAACAATATATTGCGTTAAAGCAACTATAGTACAATTGGTTACTAAAAGTCCAAATTTTGGCTCACGCTCAACCATTGCTAAGATTAATATTATAAACGAACAAAACCCTATAATTTTGCTCAGGTGCACAGTTTTACAAGGAAATATATTTAAAAACTTTGAATTAGTCTTGATCATAACAATATATTGCGTTAAAGCAACTATAGTACAATTGGTTACTAAAAGTCCAAAATTTGGCTCACGCGCAACCATTGCTAAGATTAATATTATAAACGAACAAAACCTTGTAATTTTACTCAGGTGCACAGTTTTACAAGGAATTATATTTAAAAACTTTGAATTAGTCTTGATCATAACAATATATTGCGTTAAAACAACTATAGTACAATTGGTTACTAAAAGTCCAAAATTTGGCTCACGCTCAACCATTGCTAAGATTAATATTATAAACGAACAAAACCCTATAATTTTACTCAGGCGCACAGTTTTACAAGGAAATATATTTAAAAACTTTTAATTTGTCTTGATCATAACAATATATTGCGTTAAAGCAACTATAGTACTATTGGTTACTAAAAGTCCAAAAATTGGCTCACCCTCAACCATTGCTAAGATTAATATTATAAACGAACAAAACCCTATAATTTTACTCAGGCGCACAGTTTTACAAGGAAATATATTTAAAAACTTTTAATTAGTCTTGATCATAACAATATATTGCGTTAAAGCAACTATAGTACAATTGGTTACTAAAAGTCCAAATTTTGGCTCACGCTCAACCATTGCTAAGATTAATATTATAAACGAACAAAACCTTGTAATTTTACTCAGGCGCACAGTTTTATAGGAAATATATTAAAAAAACTTTGAATTAGTCTTGATCATAACAATATATTGCGTTAAAACAACTAGCTATAGTACAATTGGTTACTAAAAGTCCAAAATTTGGCTCTCGCTCAACCATTGCTAAGATTAATATTATAAACGAACAAAACCTTGTAATTTTAATCAGGTGTACATATTAAAACATACTATAGTTGCAGATAGTAAAACATACTGTGGTTGCTTTAACACAATATTTTGTTATAATCAAGACTAATTCAATGTTTTTAAATATATTTCCTGACAAAACTGTACACATGAGTAAAATTACAGGGTTATGTTCGTTTATAATATTAATCTTAGCAATGGTTGAGGGTGAGCCAAATTTTGGACTTTTTGTAACCAATTGTACTATAGTTGCTTTAACGCAATATATTGTTATGATCAAGACTAATTCAAAGTTTTTAAATATATTTCCTTGTAAAACTGTGCGCCTGATTAAAATTACAGGGTTTTGTTCGTTTATAATATTAATCTTAGCAATGGTTGAGGGTGAGCCAATTTTTGGACTTTTAGTAACCAATAGTACTATAGTTGCTTTAACGCAATATATTGTTATGATCAAGACAAACTCAAAGTTTTTAAATATATTTCCTTGTAAAACTGTGGGCCTGAGTAAAATTACAAGGTTTTGTTCGTTTATAATATTAATCTTAGCAATGGTTGACCGTGAGCCAAATTTTGGACTTTTAGTAACCAATTGTACTATAGTTGCTTTAACGCAATATATTGTTATGATCAAGACTAATTCAAAGTTTTTAAATATATTTCCTTGTAAAACTGTGCGCCTGATTAAAATTACAGGGTTTTGTTCGTTTATAATGTTAATCTTAGCAATGGTTGAGGGTGAGCCAATTTTTGGACTTTTAGTAACCAATAGTACTATGTATATTTGCTTTAGCACAGTATATTGTTAAGATCAAGACTATTTCAAAGTGTTTTATTATATTTCTGCACAGAACAAAAGTCATCCGGTCTGTGTCTCTAGTGTAAATGCTTGGAACATAAATCTGGAATTGAACTACTTCAACATTACATAATGCAAAATTCTACAGTCAACTGAGCACCAAGTTTTAGTTTTCCGTCTCTAATGGCCTACCAGTTGTCCACACGTACTGATTGGGGTGTGAGGGTCATGTTGAGGGTATTCCCATCGCTCTTGTCTGATATTTTCAAGCGAAATGTTTTATTTTGAAGTTCACGGTTAAAAATCAAAACTATAAGCAAGCAATCCTCGCAATTTCATTTCGCTGAACAGTTGGATAAAATTCTCGCGGGACAATTTGGCACAATATATTCAACTTTATACGCCAACTCTGTTCGAGATATTGAGACAATACCATTATTCTCACTTGTTTTTGATCTTACGCTACAGAAGTAGTAGTTAGCCATATTATATGTCTTACCTATAATAAAGGAAATACGAACAGAATTTCTAATTCCAGTCAGCAATGCAACGTCGTTTTCCATCAACAGACTCGATGGTTTCTTGGCGAAAGCAGCCTGCTAATTAAAATTACGAATTGAAATTGGATCTATCATCGTCTTACTTTAATACAAAAAATATATTATGAACATGTTAAGAGCTTTATCTTTATTGAACTAAGCACTATATATTAGTATCATATGTTTATTAATACTATTCCCACCGCGTGTTTACACTTTGGGCTGCACCTTTTGTCTGCAACAACAGTCAACAAACGGTGAATGAACTCGAAAGTTTTCTAGCTTTGTGTAGCCATGCACGTATTATTTATCAACCTTTTGAAACTTCAATCGCTAAGTATTTCCAGCATAGTGGTGGTTAATTTCATCTAAAAGATAGTCGAAGCTGGACTCACCAGAAAATGTTTTATCATAATTTCACCATTGTTCTGTTTGCGATGTCTATACCAGAAACGGCATTTTTACAACTGCGTTTTAATTTTCATGGGCGATTTATATGTCTGATAATTGCCAATGCACGACGACTCAAATATGTGACAAAAGAAAGGAAAAGAAAGTAAACAAAGAAGGCAGTTGAAATCGTGCTTACAATTATGCTGATTTATTTTAAAGATTCCTCTGTGTAGTGTAATAGGTGTGTTTTGATATTTCGGGAATGTACGCTTCTTTATACAAAAGTTTATAATTCCTTCAAGAAAACTAGACACACAATATTGTTACTTATTTGATTGAGAGAGCAAAACATGCGAAACTTTTCAATTTTACCATTGAAATGTGCATAACGTTGTTATATGACAACCAGAAAACATATGAGAATGTCAAAAACATTTATTCGAGAGTATTGTTTCTCAATTTATGAATTCAGTTTGTGTCATCTTGACAATCAAATGAAAAACACGTGCAACAAATCCAGAAGTACTTGTCACGAGTGAGAGCGTTAATGTCTCAAGAAATCAAAGCAATAATTTCTCTATTCGTTTTGGGTTGTTGTGGTTGGTACATGTTTAGTTTGTACCTTCTCTTCTTCTTCTGGGCAAGCCCAAGGCCCAAGAGAGGACAGGAGCAGGATTTTTTAAAGCCCTAGTCCAACCCAACCGGGCAACTTTCAATCCTTTCAACGTGGCAGTTAATGTAGAGCCGATAGTCATACACTAGGCACTTTCAAGGTAGAAGCACTAAAAGGAGAGCTGCAAGCTATAGAAAACGACCAAATCAGAAGCAGACTGTCATTAAAGTTTGGATTAAAAACGTCATTCTATTACCTTATTCTATTTCTATTACAAAACATATAATCCGTGCCAAATAGATAAAGATAAATGTTCTTCCCAAAGAAACACTGTAAGTTTAGAAAAAGGAATTCTGATTATTGCTTTGCTTTCTTATTGCGATACCACATAAATATTTTGCAATGATTTAGAAAATTCTTCTGGCCCATATATGAAAGCTGACTTTTGAGCACTTTCAAAGTAGAATTTCTCTGCTCGTTTATTTGCGTGTTTATCTCTTCAAAGCGATGATGTAAACGACAACTGTAACTATCAGCGCAACCTGGAAAGAAATTTCAATGTATCATCACACATTCTGGGACATATCACTAAAAATTATAAGTGTAGGGAATATATTACCAGAGTGGTTTTTCCAATGAAATCGGTCCACCAAGAAATTGCAACATTTAAAAAACGATGGATCTCTGTTTAAGCAATATTGATGAAGATTGCACGCATTATCATAAATTATAGCCTCAGGTGCTGGAAAATACAAAATATAGACACATTATGTATTTTAAAAGCTCACTGGGAACTTACAGATCGAGTTGAAAAAAACTAAAACTTTCCACCAATAAACAAATAAGTTTAAAGAAAATAGTAAGATAAAGGTATACTTCACGTGTTCATTGTAGATACCTGTTGGAAAACGTGTTCGCATAACAGTGAACGGTACGTTTGGGGATTCTTGATTTTCCATGATGCTGAATCCATAACAAATCTCTAAGTGAAGCAAAACTAAACATGAAGCATCATGTAGCTCTAAAACGCTATTGAGGATACCTTTTGAAAAAGGCCTTGCTAGAGGTAGAAGACAAGGAAAGAGAGACAAGCCAAGAACAAGACAGAAGAAGAAGCAAAGAACAGAAATAAGGAGGAAGACAACGGCATGGCCCGAAGGCAACGGCATGGCCCGAAGGCAAACGCAAGGCCCGAAGGCAAACAAATGGCCTGAAGACCAAACTTACCATTAGTATTGTTATGATAATAGACGCGTGACCCAAAGGCAACCAAATGGCCCGAAGACCAAACTTACCATTAGTATTATTATGATAATATACGCATGGCCCGAAGGCAAACAAATGGCCTGAAGACCAAACCTATCAGTAGTATTATTATGATAATAAACGCATGGCCCGAAGGCAAGCGCAAGGCCCGAAGGCAAACAAATGGCTTGAAGACCAAACTTATCAATAGTATTATTATAATAATATACGCATGGCCCGAAGGCAAAAAACAAGGCCCGAAGGCAAACAAATGGCCCGAAAATCAAACTTACCATTAGTATTATTATGATAATATACGCATTGCCCGAAGGCAACAGCAGGCCCAAAGGCAAACAAATGGCCCGAAGACCAAACTTATCATTAGTATTATTATGATAATATATGCATGGCCCGAAGGCAAAGTACATGGCACGCATACATAACAAAGGCCAGCAGGCAAAAGCATGGCCCAAAGGCATTATAAGGCGCAAAAGCAGCAGCCAGAATCGAAGACATAGCAACCACTAACATTAATGAAGCAGATATTACAGAAAGGCAGGGAATGCTGTCCCATGAAGGAAAAAGAAATAAGTTTTTACCGTTCCAGGCGAGCAGTAGCTTAAACCCCAAGCAAGATCATCCCGTTCCCAGATGGAGAGCCGGACAAAATGATGCAATTCAGCTACCGAAGAGGCCCTGTCAATCAAAGGCCAAAGAAAAGTTCTACCAAGAACAATGGCTTGACAACAATGTTGAAGGCTGCCAATGAGTGATAACAAGTCAAGCTTGGTACCAGATTTTTGTTGATCCCAAGAACTCAACTGTGCTCTGATCTTAATGATTCTCTCATCCGCTAAACGCAATTCCAAAGCTTCAGTATCAAACACACAGCCGTCCTCTCGCACAGCGGAGAGACCACTGGACCAGCCAGAAAGAAATCATCTAGGTAATGCTGAACATGCAGAATATTCGCTTCATGCCTGAGAACGAAGCATAAACTATCCGCAAACTGAGTAAAAATCCTTGGGGCCGACCGCAAACCAAAAGGCAGTGCTAAAGTGATGTAAAAAATTTCCTTTCCAGCACATACCCAGCAAATAGCGATGCTCTTGACACACAGGCAACAGTTGATATGCCCGTTGAGTATCGAACTTAGCTATTAGTGCCCCTGTTCCCAACTGCAGAATAAGAGAAATTGCTTCTGGGATACGCATAAGAAACAGCTGCCTCAGATTGTGTGATCAAGTCATTCACGCTATGGGAATGTGGAGACGATAGATCAGTTATCAGCCTGAACTGACCTGGTGCAGACTTGCCGACCTGCTGAACGTAAAAGTTCAATGCTGTAAGAGTCACTGGAGCAGGCAACAAGGAGAAAAGAAAATCACCAAAAATCAAGCTGACTATAATTAAAATCAAGGTCATAAGGCCCATCTACACGAGAGTTTGAAACATGACCAAGGCCGTCTAACCCAGCGTGTTGCATAATGTAATTATCTAATTAATGCTTATCCGACTTGAAATGTTCCAATTTTTGCAACAGGCTCTATTCTCATCAAATAAGACCTATCAGCCACAAGCAAATTAACATGTAAACATGTATATCATGGTCGCGCTCATTTGTTTCATTCAAATACAAACGCATTCAAAAAACAACACATGCAAACAACATTGAAACTTCTATCAAAATGGCTGGCTTGCGAGGTATTGCAAAACAGCAAATTCAATGACGTGGAAGATAGCGATGAATTATATGAAGATTGTCAAGATCAGTATTTTGAACAACAAGATTGTATACATATTGTTGAACTGCCTGATTGCTGTGGTCTGCATTTGATAGTTTAGCCTACAAGATTAGTCAAGCAATAGAAATAAGAACAGGAAGTTGGCCAAGCGGCTACTTCATATGTCCTCAAAATCGTGCTCACAAAAAGTGATAAAAAATGACCATCTACACGGGCAGCGATGCTCAGTTCAGGTGCTTATTTGCTAATCCCTTCAAGAATTTGAGCATGCTTGTGTTTGCTCCCGTGTCCCGTCTAGATGGGTCCATAGTAATTTCTGATAAACTCTCTTCCTCGCCACAGGGGCGAGGACTCAGAAGATTGCTAACGCCAAAGTCTTAAGTAAAAATAAAAAGAACGATCTCACCGATCCACAAGGAATGAAATTGCTTGTCGTTCCTTGAAGCTTGAAGCGATTAACTCTGATTGCCAAACGCTCTCGACACTACCAAATTGAAGCCACGGGTTAACCAACGATTGACGGAAGGGCCTAACCGTCAACGAATGCTTTGCAATTTGGTGAGATCCAATTCACCAGAATCCGGAATAAAGACTTGTACAGTCGAAATTCCAACGCGGCGAACAAATCGTGTGACCAAAACACTGAGGAAATATCACCAATACGCCGGATATGATAAAAACACGTAGACGAAATTGTCCGCCTGTAATTTTCAGGCGTGCAAACTGATCTGAATGAATCTCAAGGGATCTAGCAAGTTAGATAGCATGGTGTGACCCGCTGTGACCTCGTGATAGTGCAAGCGGACGAACTACCACCCTCCCCAGCAACAGTGACACTTCGCCCATGTGGTATTAACTGCGGTTAAATCAGGTCTAACCGATATTTTGCTGCAATGAAACTTAAGTGTTAAATGTTTAGAGCAGAGTGCAGGATCCACATAAGTGGCGGAGTTAAAATTTAATATTAATTTAATACACCTTTAGATTAATTTAGATTTTTATAAATAGGTGCATGCTAATTTCATATGTATGACTATACTGATACACCTCTTATTATCTGGTGCCCCAGCCACACAGCTTAGACCACCAGGGGCTTTAGCC
>RQOL01000374.1:2491420-2530138 GCA_013076295.1 Sanderia malayensis | reverse complement strand
AGGCAAGGGCTGCGCTTCAGAAACAAGATGTGCCATTTTGAAAAGGGAAATTTAATGTTTCTTGATAATTGTGTTGATCATAAATCAATGGCACAGAGATAACATTGGAATAGTAATGAAATTAGGATGGTACGTACCCTGAAGTCTCTTTCCATACAGGTATCGAGCTCCCATCACGTTTTTTTGCCCATTTCCTTCTTGTCTTCACGGATAAAGTTTCAGCAACAACAGGCCTAATGTTGGCAAAAATCCATTCCATGGTTTCTCCATATGAATCGAAATGAAATCGCTTTTTTATTCCATCATATTCCTCACATAACTTCTTCGCTCTATCACCATATCCAAGGTGTATCTGGTATACCTTTCCAGGTCTCTTTCCAGGTTTCAAACGTTTGGCAGCTTTTCTTGGCGGAGAACAAAGCTGAGGATCACTGTCCGCCATTTTCAAGCTCACTGATTTCACGCACGAGAAAGACTGTTCACGTGAAAAAATTACATCTTCCCTTTGCGCTTCTCTGATTGGTTAATAAACCAAATCTATTTTTAGCATGTGCACAGGCACACCTTTTAACCTGGCACATTCCCTTTAATGAAGGAGAGGAAATATATCTGTTAAGTGTTAATTGACTGCTCTATTCTTGCAAGAGGAGAATTAAAGACCATTGTGTGAGAAATAAAGTTTGTGAAATATATACTTACATAAGGTGTGCAAAAAAAGTGTGAATGTTGAGTTGCTTTGAAGAGAAAAAATTGCATAAGAAAAATGAAAATTGAGACAAAAATGTTATAGGCAGTTGTTTATTGTGTCCACAGCAAAATATTCCTGACAAAGGAGAAGTAAAGGCAGTTGGAAGAGAAACAAAGTTTGCAAAATGCTTTTCAAGGTGTATGTAGAGAAAAGTTGAATGTTGAATTGCCTGCAAAAGAGAAATTGCATTAAAAAAGTTAAAAATGAAACTAAAATGTTATTTAAAGTTAGTTGTAGTGTTAATATGTGTCTTGTGCTTATTTGTGTCATGTGTGAATGTTTTAAAATATATATTTCGTTCATAATTGTAGAAATGAAATATAGCGTATACTTACGTTGAAAAATTTTGGTGCTGCAGTGGGGTTGAAAAAAATTTTTTTCCTGTTTACGGACGGTCTTGGCGCAAAAGAAATTTTAAAATTTCCGCCCTAATTTAATAGGTAGGAGATGAGTAGCCTCTGTTCGGCGCCGCGCCTCGGTGTTGCTTCGTTTATGATTCTTGTTGCAATACTGTTGGCCTACAAATTCGATTCTTTTCGACGAAGAGATGATTCTGTTCGTAATCAATTGTTCGAACAGGAACGGTTAGAAGATTCACTTGTAATGATGCCTGGCTCCAGGCCAGGCGAATATCCAGGCTCTCTAAAGACCAAGGTTAGTTTTTCCATATTGTTGTATCATTATTTTTATTACTTTAATCGGAGAAACTTTCGCGGGAAGAAAGCTTCGCGTTTTTGGCCAAAATTCGCGAAAGTTTATTCTTGATAAAAATTTTAAAATTGGAATGTCGCGAAATTTATGAAAAAGTTTCACTTTGAATTAAAACTACTTCAAGGTTTCTGTTAAACGTTTCTGTTTAGACTTGGAATTCACGAAAGTTCATTCTCGCAAAATATCCGATTTTTTCTAAAACGCGAAAGTTAATTCTACAAATGAAAAAACTGAGATTTGCCAACACATGCTATAAAATATATTATATAATGTCTTCTTGTGTTTAAGGTGCTCAAACATGAAGTGAATGCTTGTTGTGTGTGAACATTCCTTGTGAATATTACTATAATCAGGTGAGTTCATGTTAATATTTGTTAAGTTTGATATGAAGATCATTTGCTCACAAAGAAGGACAGTGTCTGCTTTGCAGTCATCTTTTTTGAAGATTAAGTTAGAAATAGAAGCATTACATATTAGCATAAGGATATACATAAGGATATACATAAATATATACATCAATATAAATACATAAACATATACATAAATATACTATACATAAATATACTATACATAAATATATAGACATAGATATAGACTTGCCATCTTCAAAAACATCTCAAGACCTCAAGCAGACAGAATAAGAAAGGACATAACCAAGTATTTCAAACAGCACGGCCTCAACATCACCATACAAACCTTAAGATAGTCAACTACCTGGACGTTACATTCAACCTCACAAACGAATCATATTACCCCTACCGAAAGCCAAATAACCTACCACTCTACATCAACACAAAGTCAAATCAACCACCCAACATAATCAAACAACTTCCTGCCGCCATCAACCGTAGAATTTCCGACATTTCCTGCAACGAAACTGAATTCAACAAAGCCAACCCCACCTACGAAAACGCCCTGAAATCCAGCGGATACGACCAGCCTTTGACATACAACAACAACAACAACAACAACAGCAACAACCCAACAAGGAAGAATAGAAAGAGAAACATTATCTGGTACAACCCCCCCTACAACAAGAATGTACAGACCAACATCGGCAAAACTTTCCTCAAACTCATCCATAAGCATTTCCCGAAGAATCATAAGTTTCACAGAATTTTCAACAAAAACAACCTGAAATTAAGTTACAGCTGCACGGAAAACATGGAAACAATAATCAGCAAACATAACAAGAAAATAACGAACGAAAGCCCCACCACCACCTCTGACAACACATGCAACTGCCGCAAGAAAGAAGAATGCCCACTAAACAACAACTGCCTCACTTCAAGCATCATATACAACGCCCACGTCACGACCAACGAAGACACGACAGGGAGGGACTACATCGGCTTGACAGAAGGAACTTTTAAGAAACGGTTTACGCAACACAGACAGTCATTTCGGAACCAAAAATACGCCAACAGCACTGAACTCTCCAAATACATATGGGAACAAAAAGACATGAACAAAGCCTACAATAGACAATGGACCATCATCACCTCTGCCAAAGCCTACAACAACATTTCAAAACGGTGTGACTTATGTTTGACTGAGAAACTGCACATTATTAAAGGAAACAATGACTTACTACTGAACAAAAGATCTGAGCTGATATCGAAATGCCGACACGAAAACAAGTTTTATCTAATGAACAATAGGACACCAAGTAACCAATGATCAATAGGACGCTAAATAAATAATTAAAAATAGTTTCTTTTGTCTTAAATTTAGCACCTCTTCTAAATAAGTATTACTGTAATGTGGGATATTTTTCATTGATATAGTCTGTCTGACGAGTGCGCAAGCACGAAACTCGGAGTCACAGAAGAGCATGTCTACTTTTTAACATGTTAATTCTACTATATTATTGCTCTATACTTGCGTATATCGGGCACTATAGCCAGGATTGGCACACTCTACTCGAGTTACATGTGAATACATACCCTATATACTATATATAAAAATACTATACATTATATACATACATATCTACATACCTACATATATACCTACATATATACATACATACATACATACATACCCTACAATACATACCCTACAATAAATACCCTACAATACATACCCTACATAACATACCCTACAATACATACCCTACAATACATACCCTACAATACATACCCTACAATACATACCCTACAATACATACCCTACAATAAATACCATACAATACATACCCTACAATAAATACCCTACAATACATACCCTACAATACATACCCTACATAACATACCCTACAATACATACCCTACAATACACACCCTACAATACATACCCTACAACACATACCGTACATAACATACCCTACAATACATACCCTACAATACATACCCTACAATACATACCCTACAATACATACCCTACAATACATACCCTACAATAAATACCATACAATACATACCCTACAATAAATACCCTACAATACATACCCTACAATACATACTACGACGCAACATTTCTGAAGAAAGTAAAGGTGGCAGGTCGTATCCTCCCCCCTGGCAATCGACCGCCCAGCGCCCACCCTGCCGCCCCCTGAAAGCCGAAGGTTGATAGCTTCAGTGTGAAGTTTGAAAAAAAAAAGTTGCCTTCAAAAATTTCATCAATCCTGGAAAATTTAAACTCAATCTCTAATAAAAATTATATCAAACTGTAGCTAAGAAAACAGCGAATCCGATAAAAATAATCACATTTCTTAACAGTGTTGTTTTGAATTTTAAGCGAGTATTTAGTGCAGCCCAAGACAAAAGCCGTGAAAAAATTTATTCATCAGCCAACTTTAAAAACACAAAAATTCCCCTAACTTGGCCAAAATTTCGTGTTTTCCACCAAAACCCAATCTCGGCTAAAACTGTCCAAAAACAGAGGAAAATCAAGAAAACAAAAAAAACAAAGCCAGATAACTTTAGTTCTTGTGTAAATAAAGAGTTATCGAAAGTTTAAATGGAGAAAATCGACCCAGAACGACCCGAGAAAATCAAAATTGTCTTCGTGTTTTAGTTAGGCCCTCGGCTCAACACAAAAAACGTGAGGTGAAACAAAACAAAACTCGTGCTATTTTCAGCCGAAAACAATCAAATAAAGAAAATACCTTGAAATAATTGTCCACCAATTGTCTCCACAGGTCCTGAGAACAATTGACACGTCTTTACAATTGATTTCCGGCACATATTCACGTTTAAACCCGAGCAACTAGACCAGGCGAGGACGGGGGTCCATCGTCACCCGACGAGGGAATTTACGAGACCAACTTCATTTGGTCAATTTCAATACGCTGATTCCGAAAATCGATGTTATACGGGCGAAATCGGTACCACCGAGCCTCTATTTCATGTTTCAACGTCGCTTTCGATGGAAAATTAACATTCAAGAAAAATAGGCGAGTTCATGGATTCCAATCAATGTTTGGCTGCTGATTTCGAAAATTGAGGTCATAAAGTAAAATTCGGCACCTTTGTTCCTCGTTTCGATAATGAAACCTCGTTTTCATGTGAAAACCTTGTTTTCGCCTGAAATTTCATTTAAGTCAACTTAAGTCAGCGATTCTTATCGTCTTCCGGTCGCTGATTTCGAAAATCAGAGTTAGAAGAATGGGGATAACAAGAAAATGCTTTTTAACTTGATTCAACAGTCGATCGAAGACGACCGACATAATTTGAATGACCGCGTCATATATTTTTCAAATGCAACGCAATGTACGAAAATAAGCAAAGATGAAGCAAGACCATTTCCAGAGCTGCATAGCAATCACGAAGAAGTCGATACTAAACTGCTAGCACTTGTAAAGGCTGCACCTATTTTACCTGGAGAAACCGCGGCAGTACGATCCCCTTCAGCGCACATCGATATAATTACACTGTTTCTTGCGCACGATTTCATGGGCGTTAAAGTTTTGTTGGACAGTGGTGTTGGGAAGAACCGAAAACTAATTGATGTGACATCATCGACACTTTCTCCAATTAAAAGACGAGCGGTTGTTGGACTGCATGCATTCTCCGGCAACGATTACGTGTCTGCTTTTTTTCGAAAAGGAAAGAAGTCACCTTGGAAAGCGATGTTAAAGCGACAAGAATTTGTCAATGCCTTTGCAAGGCTTGGAACAGACGTCAACCCCGATGCAGATGATATCGAGCTCCTTGAGAGGTTCACATGTTTTCTTTATGGTTTTCCATCTGTCACGAAAGTCAACGAAGCCCGCTCAAAGTGCTTTTGGAAAGTATTCGAAAGAAAAGGAATTGTGGTTGACTTGAGTTTAATGCCACCATGTGCTGCCAATCTACATCTGCACATCGCAAGATCAGCTTATGTAGCAAACATAAACAGAAATGCTGACCGGTTGGAATTAGATCTTGAGAGTCCGGTGGAACATGGCTGGGATGCAAGGGGTAACGCTCCATGGAGTCCCGAGGCCTTCCCTGAAAATGTCGAAGAGCTGCTTCTGCATGCGAACGAAGAAGATGAAGGTGATTACGATGGATCGAATGATGATGCCTTGGAGGATGAATTTACGGATGAGTCTTCTGATGATG
Source organism: Sanderia malayensis (assembly GCA_013076295.1). Classification (NCBI taxonomy): domain Eukaryota; kingdom Metazoa; phylum Cnidaria; class Scyphozoa; order Semaeostomeae; family Pelagiidae; genus Sanderia; species Sanderia malayensis. Next base: position 2,524,132 of record RQOL01000374.1, on the reverse strand, counting down.
AATTCTAAGAATACGACGAACAAAATGACCTCTCGAACGCAGATAAGCAATTGCATAATCTTTTGTAAATATATTTTACTAGTTGTATTGAAATAGAAGTTCAGTGGGGCCGAGCACAATAATACCGACTTTTGAAGTTAGCAACTTGAGATTGATCAAAAATGGACATTGACCATGTTCCAAATTTTAGAATATGGACAGTGTCCGTTTTGAATACGTTTAACAGGTGCGTTCTTCGATGTTTTTTTGCTGAAAACGGAGTTCAAACATAAAAACCAGGATTTGACATGAAATAGGGGCTCAGTGATGCTGAATTTTGATGTATGGCATCGATTTTCGACATCAGTGACCTGAAATCGATAAGAATCGCTGACTTATAAGTTTCAGGCGAAAACAAGCTTTTCACTTGAAAACGAGGTTTCATTATCGAAACGAGGCACAAAGGTGCCGAATTTTACTTTATAACCTCAATTTTCGAAATCAGCAGCCAAACATTGATTGGAATCCATGAACTCACCAATTTTTCTTGAATGTTAATTTTCCATCGAAAACGAGGCTGAAACATGAAATAGAGGCTCGGTGGTACCGATTTCGCCCGTATAACATCGATTTTCGGAATCAGCGTATTGAAATTGACCAAATGAAGTTGGTCTCGTAAATACCCTCGTCGGGTGACGATAGACCCCCTTCCTCGCCTGGTCTAAACTTGCCGCCCGTTCAACTACGAAAACACCTGTTTCTCCCTGCTCGTTTTGCATCTCATTAACTCCATCCGGGGAACTTTCTAGAAAGTCGGAGCACAAAATGGGGCATAACTCCGGAACCGCTGGGGTTAGAATTTAGCCAAATAGTACACTGTCATCAGCACAATGCAGCGATCATTTCTATACCGATTTGCACCTTTATTTGCACCCCAAAAAAAGCATTTATGGATACAACGACATTCCTTTGATCCCATTATTTTTTCGAACGTTGATTGTTCCGGAGACAATGACCCATTGTTTGGTCCCTCCGGGTCACATGTGGAACAATCTTGTTATATAAGACTAGCCGGGGGCGCTCGCTACGTTCGCTTCCCGGAGTCCCTCATGTAACAAAAAGTTTAATGTGGTTGGCGCACTTCGTGCGCTGCATTCGCTCCGCTCATGCCCTTTCCCACCCCACGTACAGTGGTTTGGCTCGCCCTCGCTCCCCTGTCTATCTATGGTCACAATAGTAGTCTTTAACATGCATGGAAATTAGTTTTAGCGATCAGCCTCGTTTTCATCCTAAAATCCTCGTTCTCATGAGATAAGTCTCGTACTGATGATATGGCTGCATCCTTGGATGCATTGGGTCATATGATGGCAATTGGCCTGTGATAACATATTGCATAACATATTTAGGCATAATTAGTTGTTGCTGCCACCAGGAAGGTTTGTGCTATGTATTGGTTGTGATGGATATTAAATAAAAAAAACATTATAGATGAAGGAGAAACACTTGGTTTGGCTATTGGAAGGAGTAAATGGTAATTTTGTAAAACAAAAGTGTGTTTGGCTGATCGGTCCAATATATCTGATTCAAGGAGAAGGCAAGGCAAGTAACAAATTTGATAGAGTGGATATTTGCTACTTAATGGTGCTGTATGAGGAAACCAAAGTTCAGAAACTCATGGTAAGATTTAACAAATTAATGAGGTTAGGAATTACCTGACTCCACAAATTGACTTAAATCTGCCAAACAGGAAATGGAATGAAACTAAAAATGGGGAAAAAAGAGATTTATTAGTTTTCTTGAAATATTATGCTCAAAAATAAAAGTGAAAAATTATCAGGAATTCAGGTATAACTTGAATTGAAGAAAATCATGCAAGTTATATGTTCCATTGGTTTAGTTGTCATTGTATGAGTGCTCATTGGATAGCAATAAGCATCTTAATCAATATTTTGCTGATTGTCAACACAGGTTTAATAAAAATCATGAACATGGGACATTTTCATTTCATGTAAATTCCAAAATTGAATGACTCTGTGGTGTAATGGTTGGAAAATGTATGAATATATGTGATCATGTGTTATTAACAACTTCATACCTGAATTAGCACTTTAAAGATACTGTCAGAAGATGTTATGTAACATTTGACTCCATGTTCCCTTATGGTGCAGTCAATGCTTTCTATGACAAATAAATCATTTAGAAAATATATACCTAAGAGGACTTGCAATTGCAATGAAGAAAAAGTTGCTAAACACATGTGTTACTGATTTTTTACAAAACTGATATGGATTTACATCAGCTTTATAGAAATACAACATTAGTACCTACCAAAAATTGAAACATAATACCACCTTCCCTGTAAGATGTTATATAGTGGTTGTCATTGTCATTATTCATTAAGATGGTCACAGATATACTTAAAGAATTCTACTAAATGCAAGCAACGGAAATATGACAGGTAGATATGAGTACAACATTAAATACTTGTTCTTTAGTATTAAAGCTAAATTGAGAATCTGATTGGAAAACCTGATTTTACCCCGGGCATTCAGCGAGAGTGAACTGGCCTAAGCAAGTGATCAATCTGATTTAGCAATAAGCTCGGCAAGTTGTAATAACAATGAAGGCTATTTACCTTTGTTTGAGATCAACGGTAATGTGTTTGCAGGTTTTGCAATATCCTCTCACCTGTAACTTGTCCTTTTTAAACAATTGTTTTTAGCCATGGAAGGTCTGCGATTGCGAAACAGATATTTCAAAAGGTGCCGATTTTTGTAAAATTCCCATGCATTGATCAAAGTGAGGCAACGTTCTTTTGTGAAATGAGAGTTTATACAATCCCCTCGTTTCAATGCAGCAAAACCTCCTGCTATTGGATAATTAAAAATGCAGAAATGCACCTCATTAAATCTTTGTAGAAGAATAAACAATGTGCACATGAATTTCATTGAGGGTATTATTGTACGAAGACATATATATTAGACATGTATATTTTAAAGGTATACAGCACTGTGCAAGAAATGCGCAGTTGTCAGTTGTGTACATAGAAAGGAGAAGAATCAGATTGCCGGTTACATTAGTTAAAAGCCCGAACACCACGTCAAGGAGTAACCTTGTTCGAGATTTCCTTGTTCATGAAAAGTGCAAGTTCAATTTGGATTATGTAAGAGTAATCTTTAAAGGGTGGGCTTTATCTGCGAGGTTCACTATTTCATCTTGTAATGGGTAATAAATAATCTTATTCACAAATTCATAATATTTTTAAAGCAACTATTGCTAACGGAGAACTTGCAGTTTTCATGGAGGAAGGAAAACCATGTTGTCATAGGCAAGATCGGAAAACATGGCAAAGCATAACTCATGATTTTCAGGCTCTACACAGGAATGACGATGTGCCGATTGCGGAAAGTGGTTGCAACCGCTACTGAACATCTTTTCATTGATGTTTTCAGTTTGCTCACGGCAGATACTGCTTGGCTGAAATGAGACATTCAAACCAGTGCTCGGCTTTTTACGGCTTTGCTGGTAGCTGGTTAGTTGTGGTGTACACAACTGGACACCACACACTTGTATGTGTGTGATGCGATCTGCCTTGAAACATAACAGTCACACCCTTAGTGGTTATATTTTGTGTAGGTTGGTAGCCTGGTGTACAAATGAAAAGCACCATTGTGTAAAGGAAAGGAGGAGAGACTTAAAGGACTTCTTGGAAGACAATGTTCTTTGTCTGCCTGTGTGCATTCTCAGGAAGGAAGACTTTGATGCCAGCAAATGACGTAGCCCTGGACATGGCAACATATAATTGACCATGTGTGAAAACGGGCTGTGGCAAATACAGACCAACATACCTGAGAGATTGCCCTTGTGCCTTATTGATTGTTAGGCAGTATGCAAGTCTTACTGGAAATTGTCGTCATTTCATTCTGAACGGCATTTCCGTGTCCTGAGTAGAGACTGTGATCTTAGGAATCAGGACTCGTTGTCCTCTGTGCTCCTTTGTAATGATCTCTGCTGTGATCATGTGATGTCGGAGATGCCGAACTATGAGTCTTGTTCCGTTGCAAAGACCTTTCTTTGGATTGAGATTTCGCAGAAGAATGATCGTTGCACCAACCTAATGCAATGAATATTATTGTGATTAATGAGGCCTTTTTTATGGTGCACTACCCAGGACTTGCACACAATAATGAAATGTGAAGAGGATGAAAGATTGTACTGTTCTTACCTTGAGTTTAAGTCTGTGCAACGGCATTCCATTAGGAGTGAGTTGGTTGAGAAATTCAATGGGGTAGGCCTCTTCCTCATCGGGATCGTCTGTGACAACACTGTCTGTGCTGTAATAAGTTCTTTCCGCTGTCTGAAGTCTGTCCAGAATTATGTGGTTGACTTGATGTGATAAGTCATTCTTTGGAGTCAAACAACAGCGTTCAGACATTGTTACAGGATCCATCATTAGGTGTGAATCTGGTGTGTTTGGCATGGGGAAAATGAAGTTGAGCATGTCTTCTTGAGATGAAGTGCATATCTCTTGTGGCAGAATTACATTGTCCAGTGCATCGTGTGCTTCTTGCTTGTTGCCAAGTCTGAGAAGCCATTCTGAGAATTCACGGTATGAATCATCTTGAACGGCTCTCATATTGGTGTGTAAGCGATGCTGCTGAAACTTTGTCCATAGATCAATGATCTGGTGTGATTTTAGAGTCTCTGCTACAATTCTTTCCCTTCCTGCTTTTGTGACGACAGGTAGAACTTGTCTGAAGTCACCACCAAGTAGCATGAACCAAATGGTCTGTCAACATGTGTAATGTCTCGAAGCAGTCGGTCGACTGCTTGTAATGCAAGTGCGGGAATCATGGAAGCTTCATCCCATATGAAAAGGGTAGTTTCGCGCAATACCTGTGCTCTCCGGCTCTGTCTCTTGACATTACACGATGATTCAGCTTGAAGTGGTATAGGAATTTGAAAGGTAGAATGTGAAGTTCTACCATTTATGAGCAGTGTTGCAGCAATTCCTGACCACGCCGTGCACTGAACTTTATGTCCATTGGCTTGCAGATTGTGAACCAACGTGTTGTAAAGGAAAGTTTTCCCAGTTCCAGCCGGCCCGTCAACAAAGTGACAGTTCTGTTCGGATTGCGCGTTGATAGCCTCAGTGATTGCCGTGTATATGGCTTGCTGTTCAGGGTTCAATGCGGCCAGCATTCGTTCTCCTTCCTCTCTGGCATTGGCAACATCGATGTGATCTTCCTCTGTAATAATAAGTCAAATATATTGCAATAAAATTGGAAAGAAAGCCAGCAGAAACAATGTCCAAAAATACGTAAATGCCCTTATCTACACGATCTTAGGATAAATAATTATTCTTACTAATACAGTACATAGTTGAAAATAACACATATAGTACCTTGTTCAGGAATGACATAGTCGGCTGGAAGTTGAGGAAGGTGAGTATAATTAGTGATCGATTGACCATGTACTTTCAAATTTTCGTCAATGTCATGTAGACATTGATACATATGTCGGTCTTCAAAAGCTATGGCCATATCTGGATGATAACAAACGGAAATGCCCAGCTCGAATAATCTGTTTCGTTTTTCAAATGAGTTGGGTGTACATGTTGATCTGAACTGTGATACCTTCATAGAGTACTCTTTGACTAGACTTGAAAGCTTATGAACCTTGAAATCTCCTGTCTTCTGGAGTTTTCTAGGTATGAAATTAACTCAGCAAGAGCAATTCTATCTGCCATTTTAAAATCGTCATATGGCCTACCTTCTCTCCTTCTTTTATCCAAAGCACGATTATATAGACTTGTCAAGCATCTCTTGTGACACTTCGCCTCCATTCAATTCTGTGTAATTCAATTTAGCGAGGAGTTTATCATTTTCCAAAAGCAGAGCAGCGGATCGCACACCACTGTCCAAACCAAAGGTGGATGCTGATCTTAATAGCTCTGTGGATTTTTCATCTTCACAGAAAAAGCATAGCTCGTCCTTCTTTGACATGCCAGGCAAATTCCCAATGACAACCTTGTAGTTTTCTTTCCAGATGTTGTATTGTTTTCTTCTCCCACTGCTGTGCATTTTCTTTTCTTGGCGATTTGTGACTTTGTTTTATTATATTGATCTCTATATGACTTATGCCAGCAGGCGTTAATTGTGAAAAGTATTTGGAAAGTACCTGCCCCATCATCAGTGTTTCCAGGCTAATCTCTATATGTAGTTGGTCTAGTTTTTCAAATTTCCATACATCTTCTACAAACGTCCTGTATGCTGCTCCATTATCTTGGAATTTAGATATAGCAGGACATATAGTAAGTTTGACACATTTGCACCAATCAACACATTTGCACCGAACTTGTTCTGCAAGGGCACCCATGAACAGGTATTACGCACATGGATTTTCATTGTTTAACGGGCGTTGAAAAATGTAAATCTTGTGTTGCTGTTGTTGTTGATCTTATTACCATAGGGAAACCAGGGACACATGAATCACTGAAGTAACAACGCTTTTCACACCTATTGTTTTCTTAGCCAATCAAATTGCATAATTGTTTGCTCTTTTTGTGAAATGAAACAATAACTTTAAATTCTAAAAACATGTGAAATCGATTTAATTTCCAATGAAAGTTGGGGACCGGTACCAGATGGGAGCGGAAGTGAAGGCCAAAACGTTGACACGCTGGAAAAGGATGTCTGTAAAACTGAGTCCACGGTCGTAAGTAGCAGAGCAGGATTTTTGCTTGGTTTTCTATTGGTAATAATATGTTGTAAGGGAAGGTTTGATTTTACTTGCACAATATTTTTCAGCCGCCTCAAGATTTTGAAACAATAGTGTGAAAAACATTCAAGTAATGAAATCTATTGGACAAGCCACTTTCAACAAAAAAGCTTCATTCCAATTTTGATTATTAGTTTATAAAAGAATTATGGATCCCTAAAAATTAATGGTGTGTACTACATGCCCTAAAGTGCTAATGCAACGAATTTTTACATGATGTTCTTATTTCAAAATCTATGGATATCAATGCACTGATTAACGGGGCACAAATAAATTTGCAAATTATGTATACTTTTTCTCTATTAACCTTCAAAGTAGGCAATTTTGACCTTTCCCATGCGAAGCAGAACATCACTGTGATGTCATCAAACGTTGTGTCTGCAACGTCAAGCAGGCTTTTTTCTATTGAAATCGCCATGGCGAGCTGTGAGCAAGCACACACATAACGGGCATCTCGGAGCAAGTAAATTATAGAATTTTACATGTCGTAGAGATACATAACGGAGACAACTGTACGATTACTCAGTGTTGTATGGTGGCCGAGGTTTGCCACAAGGAATTATTCCTAAAGAGTTATTTTGGGAAAACAATTCAATTTTTTTTTCTTTTCGGAATTTTACTTTTCGTTTTCATTTTTTTTAAAATTATGTACTTTTTTTACTTTTCGCATTGTATTTTCGTTTTTATTTACTTTCTTTTTTATTTTCTTTCATGTTATTTTTTTTCGTTTACACTCTTTATTTTTGAATTAATTTAAAAAATAAAAAATTAATCGTTTTGAAAATTTAGAACATGGAAATTTTTTGAAATGAAAACAAAAGTTTCAGACGCCGCAAGCCGAGCTTTACCACAGTATACCATGATGCTTTGCGAGCCAATCACTCAACTACTTTTGGCCTTTTGGTGGGAAAAATAGCCAAAACAAACATGGCTGCCGGGAGGATAACTGTTCGCAACGATAGCTCGAAAAAGGATGAAGATCTTGGAAGGATCTGGAGAATATGTCAGTCAAGGCCTACATAGACAAGAAATTCTGGACTTTGTGAAGCGAGACTATGAACAATATGCATGGAGTTTGCGCTCCTTGGACAGGCGTTGTAGTCATTTTAGAATAAGGCGACATGACAAAAACGTTTCAGTTGATGACTTGCGTGTTGCAGTACAAAGAGAACTGAATGGACCTGGCAAGCTGTTGGGCTATCGAGCTCTTCACGGGAAGACAAGGTAGGTTCAAAAATTGAATGTTCCTCGGGATGCAGTTTACGACATGATGTACGACCTTGATCCAGATGGTCTTGAAAAAAGGGCTCTCACTAATAAGAGAAGAAAGAGAGTAAAGGAGCCTTTGTAACAAGGGGTCCTAATTGGGTGCATTCACTTGATGGCCATGCCAAGCTAATGGGTTATCAAAAAAATACGTTTCCATTGGCAATATACGGTTGTCTTGATTCGGCAAGCCGGAAGATACTTTGGTTAAAAATTTGGCGAAGCAATTCTGACCCAAAAATAGTGGGCAGATGGTATTTGGAATACTTACGAGACCAGAATGATTGTCATAATTTGCGCATTGATAAAGGAACTGAGACCGGAGACATGGCTACGATACACGCATTTCTTATGTCTGAATTGGGAATTGAAGATCCCGTGGCTTCAGTTGTCTATGGCCCATCAACATCTAATCAGGTAAAAATTTGAACCTCGCTTTCTTCATAATTCTCTGTTCCAACTTGGATGTTTACACTGCAGTTGATAAGAAACTAAAGATAACTAGTCTGGTATTAAGAAATCATGAAGAAACTTTCGGTATATAAGTTACTGAAAGTGGTCAAAAATTGAAAATATTTTAGTACTAAAGAATTTCCAGGTTTTTTATAAGAAAAGGAGTGCACCAGTGCAGACAAGCTAGTGTCATCTTTTTTAAACCTTTGAGTAATAACTTATAATTTCTTATAACTGACAACTAAACTTTTTTGTAGATCGAAAGATGGTGGCGTGAGTTACATGAACGTCTTGAACTGTACTTCAGAGAGCAGCTTCAATATCTCAAAGAGAATATGTTTTATAATTCACAAATTGAATTATACAGGTTTTTATTCATTTTCCGATTAGTATTAAGCCAAGAACCCCCCTCTGGTATTTCCCCACTTTTTAGTGGGGCAATACCAGATCAGTGTAGGTCAGTCTATTTACATTTTCATGCAAGTATTTTCCATTATGTACTGATTGTACTATACTGTCTCCTCAGGAAGTTGCTATTATATGTGTACATACCAGTGCTGCAGAAGGAGTTGGATGTGTCCAGAGAAACCATCTGGAACAACCATAGAATTCGGAACCAAAGAGAAACAAATTTGCCATCTGGGGTTCCAAATCACATCTATAACTTCCCTGAGGAATATGGATTGGAAAATTGTGGTTTGTAAATGAAGATCTTCTTTCATACAATACTTAAAAATGTAAACTGAAATTTATCAATTGAAATTGAAATACACAAAAAGCTGTTTTAGAGGCAAACTATTCCCAAATGTTTTTCCATTTTTTAGGTCATGAAGTCAATGAAAATATGTTGAGAGAAGTTGCTGAAGTTTCTGGCGTTCTTGAATTTGACAATGATTATGTTGATGTGACCTTCAGAGAGCAGTGCAAACAAATAATTGAGAAGCCAGAGGAAATAGAGTCAAAGAACTGTGTCAATGCATTTTTATACTTAAAAGAAACATATAATCAGCTACATACAAAAAACCAATTACTTACATTTATAGCAAGGTTAGTAACTTTCGTGCTCAAATATCTGAATTGTTGGTGTATCCAAACATCCCAGAACAAATTTTAGTCCAACCTGTTCAGATATAATCAAGGATGTAATGTAATGGGTAAATTAAAAATGCTAATAAAATACGTTTAACAGAACTTCCAGCCAACCCAAATCTTTAACGAAACAATAAAAACTTATACACTTTTCTTATACTTTATACTCATATACTTTATACGTTACTTTATACTTTTTTCTTAGCCGTCTCCATTTTTCTTATACTCAAAGTCATAATGATTTTAGACCAAGTCCTTCACAAAATTTGTTACATTTATGTTGCTCTGTAAAATTATTAATAGCAAAGATTGAGAGATTGCCAGCACAAAACAAATATTCATCATTCTCTTGTAAATTTGTTGTTGCTATTTCAGGGTCCAAAAGTTTGTAACCACACCCTTGGATGTCTAATACCATCAATTTCCTGTGTGACTTTCCAAAAGAAAAATGAACAAAGGCAGCGGCCTTCAGAGTAATATCAGAGGTGTTGCTACCATCAATACTTCCATTGTTGTTTTATGTACTTCTCAAAAGTACCCTCCACAAATCTTTCCAAGGTTGCATATTCTTGAGATGGGAGTTTGCATAGGAAAACATCATTGTATTGAAAAGTGCTACCAAAGTTGAGATTTGTCACATTTTTTGCACTGTGACTATACAAATTGATAACTCCGACCAGTCGATTTTTCTGCTGTGTTTTTCTGGATCTGGGGAGTTGAAAGAAAGCTTTGCAGATGTGACGTGTTTAACTATCCATAACCTGGGTAACAGTTACTCTATTAATTGATTACTGGAAATAAATTACTTTTCCTTTCATTAAACATTTATGACAACATACATTTATGATAAACTTGGACGTCTTCCCGATATTCTCAAATTGCGGTACCATAGAAATAGTTTGCAATGGTATATGAAATTCTTTTCGTTCATGAAAGTAAGTTGTTTTTTCAAATGTTTCAGCCCCGTGTTTCTTTGTTCATTTATCTGACTATTCAAACCAGCAAACTGGGTGTACAGTGACATGTTGTAACTTGGTGCACATCCTGAAACATTTGATGAATTATAAATATATAAATAGACGCACAAATGATATTGAGTGCATAATTGCAGCTATTGTTATACATTCATTTATCAAAAGTTGAATAAATTAATATTCAGCATAATAATGCACAGAAGTCGCTACCTTTGTGATTTCTCCAGTGAAATCGATCAATGGCAAACATACAGTTTTCGAAAAATCCTGGATCCCTATTGAGGCAGTAGGCATGCAGGTGGCAACAGTTATCATATATGATTGCGGCTGGGGCTGAAATGAGATAGTAACCATTCTTGACATTTTAAGGATATATATTAATAACTACTGCAAAGTAATTGGATTTTTGATCTGTTAGTTAATACGTTTGGGCAACCTTGTTCTTAATATGGTGTATGGCACATTGGGAGACTCTTGTGTATCCATCATTTCAAAGCCATAGCAAATTCCTTGAAGACAAAATATGAAGCCATTTTATAGAGTTTTATTTGTAATGCATACTGAAATGTAGAAATTTCAAAATGTATACGACGACGAGAACAGACATGAGATCGACGAGATCTCATGTCTGTTCTCGTCGTCGTATACATTTTGAAATTTCTGCATGCAATTCGTTTTCCGCCTGGTATTTCTATTATACTGAAATGTTCAGTTAACTAAACCTTTATCTCTCACCATGCTCACAGTAAAAGGTGATTATTCCTGGGATCAAGGTGTTTTGTGTGGAAACTTTACTGCAAGCTTCGTTTTTGGAATCTTTTTTCTATCCTGCTCATAAGATCCCCGCATGCAGAGTGTCGGCCAATTGGGAAAGTAGCTCAATGGCTGGATATAATCACTTTCCGCAGCAGGCAGCTGGTGAGCTTCATTCACAAATGTCTTTTTGGAGATGTTATACAGAACACCATATAATCTTTTCCACTTAATTGGTAATTTCTCTGTTTTTATGCAACAGAGAGAAGTAAAAATGACAGGAGCCTTTTTTGGATCACTAACAATGCCTGTGTGCAACTGCCTACAGAATCAGCAGACGCAATGTTATCCAAGTTCAACAGAACCTCGGACAATGCTGGTAAGTAAGAGCAGACAGGTGATGTTGATGCCAAACACGTGATGAATTCACTGACTGGTTTTGGAACAAGTGCTCATGCTGAAACATCCTTTCACAGCTTTCCAGAAAATCTTTAAGCTCGGGCAGCTAATCTTTTAAAAGTTGTTTCAACTCTAGATTGCTGGCCCCCTCTATTTCTGATGTACCATAATTTTGTACTGCCTTTCTCAACTTTTTCTCTTTGATATATATCCGTTCATTGAAACTAGTAAAGAAATATCAAAAACATAAGTACCAAGTAGGAGGTTTGCAAGAAGAGAAGATAAAATCTTACTCAAGGCATTAAGAGATATTATGAATAGATAGTCTCTTATGCATATATAGATATTCCCACTTATCTGCCATAATATGTTGATTGAGCCTCTACAGAAGGGACCTGCAGAGCAAATTCACGTTTGAACCCCAGTGTTGTTGCATCGCATAGAAGAATTTCAGGAAGTTTGTCACATGATTTACACAAAAAGCCATCTCGAAAATCGATATCCATTAAATCCAAGAACGAATACCACGCCATTTGCCATTGCTGGTAATTCAGCATATTCAAAGAAGAGCTCCAGCTTCGATGAACAAGCACAGAGACTCATAGAATCCAATTAAACTTTCGCTGTAACAGAAATAACAGCAGCTATATTTCAAAATAAAACCATACTGCCATGTAATAAAATTTCTACAAGTAATTGAAACACTTTGCGCAATTGCAGCGCCGCTGCAAATCTGAGCATTTCCTCAAGTTCACAGCGAGGAGAAGCAACAACATAACAATGTGTCTCGTGGCTTTTCCTAAATCACATTGATCTAAAATTGAATGCTAATAAAGGCATTCAAAATTTCTACTTTCACTGAGAATGTGACGAGCCATGAAGTAAAGAACAAATTCATTGAAAATAAAATAATGGAATTGGGAATGTTATTGTCTAACGACATAACTCTGGTCAAGTAATTTAACTTGCTGTGGGATTACTTTAAGAAAGCGAATTACCAGTGCAGATAATGCTTGCTTGAGTAGAATTCGGATTTGAGAAAACAACATGTATTGATAAACTCAGAAACTTGCCCAAATCCAAAGCAGAGCAAAGCATGAATTGCAAACATAAGCTACTTATTAACATGGTGCATATTAACTTCAACAAAAACTGAAGCGAAAAAGGTGAGTTCAAAGTTTTTCATACAAAACTGCGTGGAAAAAACAGCCGAGCAGAAAGGCAAAACACGCAATTATTTAAACTTTTGATAAATGCAAGTGATTTCCAATATGCAGACTTTGCCATTTGCGAAAATCTTCGCTTTCTATGAGGGAATTGACAGTTCGTTGAATTTTCGCAAAATGTGCGATTATTCAACGGTAGTGGTAGTAACTTTTGATAAATGCAAGAGATTTCCAATATGCTTACTTTGCCATTTGCGAAAATCTTCGCTTTCTATCAGGGACATGACAGTTCGTTGAATTTTCGCAAAATAGTCGATTACCTTAGGTGTGTTTAAATTCGCGCTGTACTATTTTTCGCGCACCCCAACTGCATGAAATTAAGTACTGCGCGAAAATTGAGCTGCGCAAAAAGGGCACGCATGCGCATAATGCAAAGGCAGAATATCGTCATAAATTCAACGAGAAAGTATTTTATGCTATTGGAATTTTAATGCCATATGTAGAAAAGAAGAGATAAAAGCTGCAACTTAGAAGATATCAAGAGTGGCTTTTGCTAGCCGATGTTTTTAAGGGCCAATGGACAGAATGTGAAACAGTTGGTGCTTAAAAATAACGGAAAAGGGGTTCCAGTGCCAACCAACATGACCCATGCTTACCACCCCCTTGATTTCACAGTAAATAAAAGTTGCAAGGCATTTCTCCGTAAAGAGTCGCAAAACTGGCTTGCAGAACAAGTCCAGCAGCAAATTCAAAATAGTTGTGAAGCAGAACAAGTTAAAGTAGACTTGAAAATCAGCATTTTGAAGCTGATACAGGCAAAGTGATTGACATCTTTTTATGACCGCATGCAAAACCGACCAGATTAGCTGGCAAAGGGTTTAAGAGGGCTGGGATTATAGATTTCTTGGCAAAAGAGCGCCAGTATGAAGACCCATTCTTATAAAAATGTTACTTTTAGTCAAGAGTAACTTTCAGAAATATATTTTCGTTTGAACTGAGTTATTGTATCATTCTGTCTACTTGCTCGTGTGCGCGAATTCAAGACTGCGCGAAAATAGGAAAAATTTATGCGCGAATTTAAAATGCGCGAATTCAAGTACGCAAACGGTAACAGTAAACAGTTGACAGTAAAAAAACGTAACAAATGAAAATAATCGGTCAACTAAGCACATGAGAAATTACATAAATATGAAATTAAAGTTTAACTAAAAATGATCACGAAATATAGGTTTAAAAATTCAAAGTTCATTTAATGATTAAAAATTAAAAATAATTACTAAATGCAATCCAGTGAATTCAGTTCAATGCTTAAACCTATCAAGTATGACGATATTTTTGTTGTTGTTGTCTAATTCCACTCTTTTAAACAGAACGTTTTGCAAATGTTTTAAAAGGAACACCGGAGAAAGCAGATAAACAGCGCCTGCATAGTCCATCTTTGATAAGACAGTGAATTTAAAGGCTTCTTTCTTTTATTGGAAGGGCGTAGGACTTTTTCTTATAAACCAAATAGATTACAGCAATGTTCTCGCTGGAACCTTTTTCAACATTCTTTAGAACTGGAATTTAGCTTAGAAAGCTGTGAAGTTATGAAAGTTGCTTTGCACTGATAACAATTGTCTTCTTTGAGTTCAAAGCAAGGTTTTTTGACTGAAAGCCAAGAACTCCACCATCAGTGTCAATTTGGTACTTTACTGTCTGAACTTGTTAGAAGACTCTTGCAAAATGAGATTCTTAACAGTTCCACACACATCTCAACATATGTATGCGTTATTTATATGCGTTACTTCTCATGATGTCTCCACTGCAGATAAGCACATTCTTCAATCCATTTAAGCTCTTCGCAATTGAGCATCATTGCAAAGTTGTAAAACAATGTTGTTAGATCCAGTATTGTTTGTCTGCAGCTCTCCCACAGTTTTAAACCGGATTCTCCCTATTTGCCACGTGGCCACCTGTTTGCATCTCAAATGGCACCACGCTTTGGATGGACAGAGTCCTCTCCATTCCCAGCTTCCCGCGACTGGCAACGATCTTCTCCACAGGGGCTGGTGTGTCATCTGAACTACTTGTCTTGAAAAATACCAGTTGCCAAGTAATTTGTGACGTCTCTCGTGTAAAAAAGACAATAAACATGGTAAATATCTCTGTTCGGAAGCAAAATTTTCGACTTATTGCCAACTGCTCTCCAGTGTCCAAATGCACTGTTTCTGTATCCCGTTCAGTGAGTTCAAGGTCGTATCTGAATGTCATACGGCAACATGTTCGTTAAAACTGATATATTATTAAATAAACTCATTTCAATAAAATCAATTTAAAGGAATAATGTGCTACTCTGTTGGGCTCGGTGGACCAGATAAGTTTCGCCAGTCTAGACTACACTTAAATCAATACTAACAAATTCGAAAGAATTGTCACTACGATATTGAAATTAATGCCCTATATATGCTAACAGGGTATAAAATAGAGATATGATAAAATAAAATGAGAATACACAATATGCTCTTTCTGTCATTTGTGCATTAAAAGTGCTCAATATTATAAGAGAAGCTGCAAAACAAAGAAAACAAGTTTTCACCGTCTTGGCATTGCACCATACCCAGAAACCTAAAGTGACGGTGAAACCTTGTCGTCTTTGGTCTGGTTTCTAAAATAACAAAATTAAATTACTATTAAATTAGCGCCAGGAAGCTACGAAATACGGGAGATGGCGCTAACCTACTTTATCTAATTAAGCAACTTATTTAGGTCATGAACGCATAAAATATTAAATTTCACTAGCTGCATTCTGTTAACAGTCACACCAATCATATAGGGGCAACGGGGTCATAAGCATAACAATAATTTAAAGTAACTAAAAGATTCAAATAGTTAATAAACGCTATGAAAAGCTTCACTTCCATTTAAAAGTGAAGCATTTCGTAGTTAAATCGGATCTGTTAAAAAACAAATCCTACCAAGAAAGTTCTTGCTAAGACAAGTTTCTTAACAGCTGCATTTCCCTATTTACAAGTGTGTGCCATATACGTCATTCCTCGGAATGTTATTATTGGGCACTTCTTATGTTCATGTGCCTCTTGTACACATTTTACACATGCAAATTTTTTAAATTTCCGGTGGAAAAAATAACAGATTTCGAAGTTGAGCCCATGTTCAGAGGCATGCAAAATGAATGCCATTTTCTTGCATGTTCGCAAAAGGTGATAAACTGTTGCCAAAACTTGGTTCTTTGTGGACTAAAGTCATAAATGAATTGCTAAGCTCAAAACAGGGCAGAGACTGAAACACGGGGGTTGCATAATGAGCTCATGTGCAAAAACATGGTGAAAAATAAAGCCCTAACTAAAGAAAGTAGAGCACAGCAAGAACAGCCAAAATAGAGAGAAGTAAAAACATGGAGAAATAAAAAGAAAAAAAGAAAACACTCTAAGAAAGAAAATGATTCTAAAATTAATCAGGAAAATATCTTTGTCAGCAACAAAAAACTTACCTTGAGCTTTCTTCATTTGCATTTCCAAATTACCTTTTTTCTTTGATAGTCCACATATTCCAATTTAAGCCGGTTTTACTTATGTGCAGATGTAAGGACGTGATCTCTAACCTTGATAACTCCAAAACCTTGTTCATATGAGGTGAGGTGGCCCATCGAGGTGGGATAGCCCACAGAAGTGAGATCCAGTCGACAAAGTGACTGGTATGCAGAAACGCCTCTGCATTTATACAGGAGAAGTGAGCTAACCAACCCCCTGAGGTGGAATGAAACTGTCAATAGTTCGCAAACGTGAATATTAAGTCGTAAATCGGGTTTTCAAACAAAGTGGCTGACAGATCCAAACTGGCATTGTGGGGAGTTTGGACGTTCAATTGGACTATCTGATGCAATTGAACCTATGAAATAGATGTCGGTTGAAAAAAGGAGTGCCTATTTAAAATTGAAGAAGGAAAAATCAGGAAAGACACAGAAAGGGCACCAGCGCATACAAGGCTTAACCCAAAGGCTTGTCTTGAGATGTAACATTTGCCAAAATGAGTCCATTTGCTCAAAAAGTTCAAAGACTGGACCAAATAAACAGTTTGACATTAATACCAGGTCTGTTCACTGTGCACATAAAATTATTTTGCCATACTTAGAAGTATTTTTCGTTTCGCCCTTTTCCATACGGATTTATGCTGAGACTGTTTATGGTTTAAAATTGCATTTGAATTATAAAATTGCAGTTTTGAAGACTATAGGAGCTGCTTAAAAAAAATTTGAATAAAAAGACATTTCGCGCAGTTTGGACACATCAAATTGCATCAATCCAAGCTTTATCTATTTGAGAACAAGAAGATCAGCTTTCGGAAGTCTTTGATTTGACAGAAATACTGCAAGGGGAACTTTTGTGGGCGCAGTTCTTTGTGCCTAAATTTTTTCTTCAATTTGAAAATGGCGGCAAGAAGAATAGACAACAAAATGGCGGCAAACAGAAAAAACTCTGCTAAAATCAGCAATGGACAGTCTGAGGACTGGATTTGTACACTATGTGATCAGAAATTCACAGAAGACAAAGCAGAGATGTTAGAATGTGAACTCTTCGAACATCATTTTTGCAGAAAATGTTTGAATCTAACGGCCCAAGAATACAAACTACTGAGCAAACGTTCAGATCTTCATTGGTATTGTTCCCCATGTGAAGAAAAAACAATGAAAAGCATTAAAATAGAGAAAGAAATCTCAGGGATGCAAGGAATACTTTGCAATATATGAAAAGAGACTTGTGACCCTCGAAAATTAAATCTCAAAGAAAGCAGACAAAGCAATGGTAGAATCTTTACTAGACAGTAATGTGCTCAATTCAGCAAGTGCTAATGATAGTAGTGCTATGGACGAACAAATCAGCGAATTCAGGGAGAGTGAGTCAAGGAAACGCAACATAATTATATTCAACATAAATGAGTCAGAAAAAACTGACCCCAAACAACACAAAGAGGATGATACACAGTTTGTTGATGAGCTTTGCAATATAATGGGCATTGAACCATCAAGTGTTGCAGCAGTTACCAGGCTTGGCAGGCGTGTTACAAAAGAGCAAGATAAAGGAGATGCACACAATCAAGAATGACCAAGGCCTGTTAAAGTTATATTTGAGCATGAAAAAGCAAAAAGATACTTCATGAAAAGTCTAAAAAATCTTGCATCAGCTGAACAACCGTACAAAAAAGTAAGCATAGTGCACGACATGACTGAAAAAGAAAGGAAAATGAACAAAGGGAAAATAGAAGAAGCCAAAGGAGGAATACGGAATCGTCGGGGGAATTCAAGTACATTGTGACGGGACCACCGTGGAAAAGGAAAGTCGTCAAAACAAAACCAAAGTAGATAGCAAGTATCATACTTCCGATGTTTCGTGAAAAGTTTCGTTGAGTTCCAAACATATTGTAAATACATTCAACAAGTTAATTTGTTTTTATGCAAATGCAGACAGTCTATCCAACAAGATGGATGAACTGAAACTAAGAATTCAATGTGCAAAGGAAAGAATTGACATTATTGGTATAACTGAAGTGTATCCGAAAAATTGTTGTTTCAAACTGGGCAAAGCCGAGCTAAACCTGGAAGGGTATGATTTGTTCATAAACGATCAAGACTCTGATAAAGTAAGAGGAACAGCACTTTACATCAGAAATGAACTAAAGAGTGAAGAAGTTAAAGTAACTACAGCATTCAAGGAATGTACCCTTGCAAAAATAAATCTACATATAGTGGAGACACTCAGCTTATTGACTGCATATACAAAAGTCCAAGTAGTACCCAACAGAATATAGAGGAACTTTACAAAATAATACCAAAGCTTTCCAAACCCAACAACGGTTTCTTACATATTATGCTTATGGGAGATTTTAACTACCCCAAAATAAACTGGGAATCGTGGACATGTCAAGGTGACAAGGACGGGGAATTGCTCCTGGAAAGCATAAGAGATTCTTCTAAAAAGATATCAATGAAAGCACGACTACAGAGAAGGAAACTGAGGGCCCAACGGAAAGGTGTGACAGAAAAGGGGACAGGTGATATTGCTCATGCCTTTGGTGTTCAGAAAACCCTGAATGAGACTTAGGTGAGAAGTTGGCATCAGAAGCACTAGTTTTCATGGTTGTTGGAGCCACAGGCTTGTCTTTGAAATAAATAAATGCCCATTTTCTGTACAACAAAGTTAACAGTGGTGTTCTAGCTCAACTAACCAGAACAACAATAAAATTTTGGCAGATGCTGGACTTGTTATCCTCAGTATCGTATGGGATGGAACATTTATAAACCAAGAAGCAGCTATATGTCTTAGTTTTCAATTTGGTGCTTCCTACGAGTCTCTTTCAACTGCATTTCCACATCCAACACATGGATACCTGGTGCACATAATATTTGATATCTGCCAAATGTTGAAATTACTTCAAAACACATTGTAAGTATTCTAGGCAATGATTTTTAATCTAGAAATACCATCTAGATCTGATTGGATTGTAAGTTGACCTGGTATATTCTTTAAATAGCAGGGCTGATTGGAAAGAACTCAAAATCATGTACGAAAACAAACTAAAGAAGAGTTAAATTCACTTAAAGAGAAAGAAGGCTTTACTCTTGCCAACAAGCTCAGCTCAACACACATCCAGTGGAAAATGCATAAAATGAATGTTAGATTGGCAGCTCAGACACTCAGCTCGTCAATTTCCAATGCATTAGATTTTCTAAGTCAAGACCTCGAGGTAGATGAATTTCATAGTTCTGCTATCTATCTATCTATCAAATGCTATCGACAGAGCATTTGATATTTTGAATTCACACACCCTAAGAGTCAATGGGTATAAAACACTTTTTCACCAATCAGCCCTTGGCACGCAGGAAAATGCATTAATAAGCACAGGAAATCTTGCAGCAAGACAACTGTCGGCAGTGGCATCATAGATTGGGTGCAAGGTCGTAATCTACTGAAGCGGGAAATGCGAAAGAGAAGTCCTGTGCAAACCAGTCTATCCTCAAAGCTACTTGCTGACATAGAGGTTCTCGCAAGGTCATTTAGAAATCCTTTTCTCCTGTATAAGAGGCCGAAATGGATGGAATAACAGCCAAAATACCGTGCAATTTCATGCAGACAATGTGAGAAAAAAATTGACCCTGCAAATTTTTTACGTACTATGCTTCAGGAATAAAACCCTAACAAGAATTTTAAAAACCTTTCGATGAGAGAAAAATATAACCAGGTGATAGCGTTATTTCTTTTTCAATCCGAGATACTTTCAAATGTACTTCGGCTTGTCTGAAGCCCCTAGACCCAGCAAAACAATCGCACATTGCAGGGCATATTTTGACATTGTAACAACTGGGCCATTGGCCCAGTAAGGTCTGGATAAAAATGGTGCTATAGACGAGGATGCCAAGCCAGATTTGCAAAAAAATTGTCACTTGACGTCAAAATAGTAGTTTTCTGTACTGAAATCAGATTTTTATCTGATAGACTTTCTTTCTTACAAAAAATTTAACCGAAAAACAGCCTTTCGGCCAAGGCTCACGGCTATTAAGAAAAAAGGTTAGGCCGAAGTACACAAATCTCTGTCGTTGACAAGAGAGGCGAGCGATGAACAAAAAAGCCGCGCAAAACACATTTTGATTTTGTAGTGATATTTTTTTCAAAATGGTTCACTTTTGTTCTGTTCTTGGTTGCACAAAAAATGCGTTAAGGATGAGGTCAAATTTCATCGAATTCCCAAAGACCCTGGATGGAGGGAAAGATGGATTTCTGTTGCCAAAATAAATTCAGATAGCAATATTGACCATGCTTGGGTATGCAGGATTCACTTTCTCTCAGGTAGGCCATAACATATTTGTATTTATTCACCATTTTTTCCCTACAGGTTGCTCTGATTGGGATGTGAGATTATAATTATCTGTTTTACACGTTTATAACTAAATACATATGTTTCCCTAAGGTCTAGGTCAGAAAAGGGAGAACATAGTGAGAACTTAAAGGAAGACAACATATTTGGCATTGTTATCTTTTCAGCAGTGTACTCTGGAACATGACAATAATAAGCTCCTTATGAAAATTCTTGGTTTTGTCGAGCCTTACACGCATTCCCATCAAAACAGAAAGCTCTCTAATTTTCAAGAACTTCTTGTACTAATGCAGTTACGTCTTGATTTATCAGAGCAATACTTCGCTTATCGTTCTGGAATTCACCTAAGTAGTGTTTGCAGAATTTCCTACCAGTGGATTGTTGTTTTGTCAAAATGTCTATCATCTACCCTTACTCTTTGGCCTGAAAGGGAAGTTCTTCGCAAGACCATGCCTACAGCATTCAGAGAGCATTTGTCAAAGTGTGCTGTGATCATTGATTTGCACGATAGCAAGAAATGCCTATATATTTCCTGCGTCCACTCTCTTTAACAAATCTCGTAAACAATTATAAATTGGACCAGTCAAAGGTTTTATTGGCTTTCCTCCGGTGTTTATAATGCTAAACAGGTCGCACAAAAAGGTTGAATATTATCGCAATTCGTCGTCCAATAAATTATCTTTAGCTTTGTAGAGTTCTTGTGATCGCGATATTCCACGTGTGAATCCATATGGAAAGAATAATTGGACTGCTTCGAAATAAATTTACAATGTTATAGGCTTGGTATATGACAGATTTTCTTGGTATCTTGATATAGAAAAAGAGCACTTTGAGGAACAAGAAAAAATTGATTCGTTGAAAGTGCCTCGTCAAAGGTCACTAGTTAGAAGAATTGTGTCCTTTTTTTGTATTCGTTCAAAAATTGACTAAAATCTAACCCAGGTTAGCGAAAACCTGGGGCGAACCCCGGAAAGTTTGTGTAGTGTGGACAGGGCTTATGAGAGCCGGGCTAGCCCGGTTAGGTGAGATCTCGCCTTTGGACACCCAAGATCTCACCAAACCGGACTGGCCTTGTTGTGGCGTGCACGCGAAGCCATCATTCATTCCATCATTCAATCCACCCCATTTCATATTTCGCTGAGTTGAGGAGATGGCATCCAAGCAAAACACAAATAGTAGTGGAAATATCAAAAAGAAACCGTTTCGATGGTCACCAGAGATGGTCGAGCAAATAATAACGGCCTATATTTTCCAAACGATAATTTGCCCGTGCAACTGCAGCATTAAACCAATAATTGCTCCAAATTGTACGAGAATAAGGGAGATCAGTTTACGAATTTGTTGTGTTCTTTTGGGCACCATGTTGAATCTGACATGAACAAAAAACAAAGCACCAAGGTAATTTTCCCGCCATATCTGACCTCATTGGTCACATAACAATTTCCGCACCAAAATTTCTCGGGCTGGAAACGGGCCAGCTCTGCTCATGTAAAGCCGGGCTGAAAATCATCTCACCAAAGCTCATATAAACAGGTCCTTAGCCTTCATAAACAAAAGAACCTCTTCATGAGTGGACTTGTCCATGAAATATTTGTGCATGCTTTATCTGGTGGTAACGTTTTGCTGAAGGCAAAGGTTACACCTTCACAGAAATGGTGCGAAGATCCAAAAGAGGCGTAGTTGTTATGCTTAAAGAGTGGGGATATTATTTGCGGCTATTGAACATGTACTGCCGGATTTGAACAGTGCTGCAACAACGTTGTCGCAATTTTATGTAACATCGAATTTGCCAATAGCAAAGGGTTTATAGACCCTGTTTGCACTGAGAAGGCATGTGAATGGAACAGTAGCACACAGACAGAGGTTGAGGTAGCAAAAATAACAAAATTAGCAATAAAAAGCATTATGTGACAAAAACGGATATTACAAACAGATTTAAAGCTGCCCACCGCTAGCCACATGAGAGGAGGGGAGGATTTACGGATTCAAAATTTTTCAATGCGATTGAGAGAACAACAACCAACAGCAATTGTTTTAAAATGCAAAGTACCTTCAAAAAAATATGGTTGTCTGGACACTTTAACACAGATTGCAAAGACAATCAATGAAAAACATACTGATGCAAATAAACAAAATTAAATCAGATTATTATTAAATGAACTTTCGTTTAGTGAGAGCCAGTTGGACGAGCTGGAGAGAGTGACAAGATTGCAGGCTAATTCCAAAGTATGGAAATAACAGAGAATAGGATGTAATTACTGGCACAAAAATCAAAGATGTCTGCACCAAGGTGGATTCGATCAGAAGGGCAGGAAGCAAGCCAGTTTCAGTTACGCCCCTTCTTGTGCGAATTATTAAAAACCTCAGCTTGCCCAGCAACTCGAATAATGGACTCCCATGGGGAGTAGTTGTTCTGAAACGCTGTCAGAGTTGATACCTCTTTTGTTTCCTCTGTATGAGTTTTCCGCCAAGCAACGAACTCTTATAAATCGGAGACCACAACCAATCTACCACAACTGCGTTCAAGGACTCATTATTAGTAGTTAAAAGTTATTATCTTTGCAACCAAAATGGATCAAAAAAGTGTCAAGGAGCTGAAAGATGTAGGAAGGAAAGGTTTCGTGTCGGAGCTTGTAAACCCATTTCAAATAATTTCAAGCACAGAGTGCGTTGAAGAAGAGAATTTGGAGATGGACCTCGTTAAGTCAAGAATTGCTAAATGTTGATAAAATATTGTTTCTTGGAAATCTAATAGTTGTAAATAATGCAATTTAAACTTTCCAATGATACACTCCAGCTACTAATCAAGAATAGAGTCTTTTACTGAGTTTGCCAATTTGGTCTCGTTTTTCAGGATCAAGCGCCAAATTCGAATCTTAACCGTTATCACACAGCACGCCACCAAATATGTTTGGTACATTTATATTCACCACTAGTATAGCATATTTTTCATCTTCCTTATAGGACATTCATTGTATCTACTGTAACTTAAATGCCATGCTAAACATCAGCCACGTTATTTCATTTCTTCACCAGAATCTTCGCGCAAACGGGAAAAAGGTGATGAGCAGCCTGGTTGCAGCACATGGCCTACAACCGCCTTCAGTAAGCAAGTATTATTTTTATGAACAGTCATATCATGGCTTTTACTGTGTTACTGCTGCCCATTCCATTAATTGCCAAATAGCACGTTGTAGTTGTAAAAAAACTTTCTACAATTGCTGTGATAAAAATTTGCCTTTATGACATGTTAACTATCTTGATTTTAGAACAACAGATGATTAATCCAAAAATTATGGCAAGGGCCTTAGCAATCGCAATGGTAATTATATATCTGTTTTAATACTGGAGAACATTCCAAGGTAATAATTCATAATTGTCATTGTGCCTGCACAATATTCGCAAAGCATTTTCTGACTTTGTTAACAGGAGCAAGCTCAGTAAAAGAAGGGAAGAAGAACCAAAGACTGTTCTGTCGTACCAGTCGGTATGTCTAGCAACCCACTATCTCACTTTTTTATTTTAACTCTTCAAATATTTCCACATGGTGTAATAACATATATATGTTTTTAGTCCATAGAGTACGACACAACGGGCAACTTCTAGATGCCATTTTTCATCAGGCGTTTCCAAACTTTTGCGAGGGGAGTGTACGTGGGGTTCAAAGAGGCATGAGCGTCAGCGAATGCAGATAGACAGGCGAGCGCAGCAAGCTAACCCATTGTAAGTGGGGTTGAAAGAGGCATGAGCGTTAGCAAATGCAGCGCACGAAGTGCGCCAACCACATTAAGCTTCTTCACTTGCCCTTCTCCGGGAAGCGAGTGCATTGCCTTTTTCTCCACAGAGAAAATCAGCAGAGGTGTCGTGGCGTGAAATTGTAAGTAGTACATGCACATCTAAATTTTGTTTCATGCCATTTGCAGTTTTTGTTATTGGGCGTAATAGGCATCTATAATATTACATTTTTGTTCTGAAGTCCTTCAACCGCATTTACATTTGCTTTTAGTTATCCAAGCACTGTTTTAAAAAAACAGTTGGCATGCCACTTGGTGGGCAAATTCCCAGACATGGCCGATAGCGATGGTGGATGCGTAAGTTGCTTTTCATTATTTAACATTTTGAAAATCTTGATAATCGTATGTTTCTACAATAATAATGTATCGATTTGTTGTTTTTAGCATTCGCTTTTCCACACGAAGCCACGCCAGGGTGGCAGCATTGTAAAGTGCCTGGAACACATTAACAATAAAATCGTTATTCCAAAAGACAGACGAGTAAAGAAGAAAAGTGTGGGGAAAAGGAGAGAAGGGGTGCGCCCAGAGGGGCAGGCAGATGTATTTGCGGAAAATGGTATTATATTGTATTACTTTTAACTTGAGAAAAAACACCGTTGTCATCTCAAGTTCTACCAGCAACTTATGCGTGTTTTTCTTTTTTGTAGTTGAGCAATTGCAACACATCACGTGTGGGGACCCGAGAGTCCAAAGTGTCATGGAGGCAACCTTCGTGGAAAGAAGAGCGTACATTGAAACGAAGGACTCGAAGGCCCCCACAATTGTGGATATCTTGAACAAATTTCATGTATTGACGAAGCAGGCAGAAGTGAGTTTACCATTTTTAATTGCCAGCATGAATACATTAATGCTTGACTATAAAACGTTTGTACGAAGGATTCTGATGCTTTTTACAGATAGAAATGGAGTTTGGTAGAATGTACCCCGGTGCTTCAGACAAAAACTTTCAAGATGCATTCGCCAAGATTGCGGAAGCTGCAAACGCTCAGCACGGTAATATTCTTGTCTATACAGTTCATCTATATGTACATTAGTATCTTTTGTACCTCTGATCCTTGTCCTGTTGAAATAAATTATGGTTTTCTTTTAGATGACGATCTAGCCAGCCTGAGTGCTGCGATACTGCCCAAGGGGAGCAAAAAGCAATTAGTGGAAAGAGTGGAGTCGATTCAGGCCAAGGCAGCAAAAAATCCCGCCTTGACAATCGTAACAGACATCAGGTCCGGCCAATATTATGTTATGGTTATGGACAATATTTATGCCATGCCGGACCTGATGTCCTCGTTTTTATTTTTAATAAAAGCCGGATTTGTATTCAACTGTACATATACCAAGGGACAGTTCCCTTTGTGTGGAATTTTGGAGCGGGTGTGGCTCAAGTTGGCCTTGACCCCGCTCCCCACGACAGCGGACAATTTTTTTTAAAAAGTTAAGTATTTAGTTTAATTTGAGTTTCATTTAAAGTATTTTTAATTTTCAGTTCTGTTCTTTGTTATTTAATGGTTTGCTATTATTTGGTTTAGTTTCAATAGTTTTTATTATTTGCTTTAGTTTCAATAGTTGTTATTTTCTTGTAAATATCAATGTTAAATTTTTCAATGATTTTGATTTTCAAGTGGTGGTCTCGGATTGTTAAATTTACGTTATAAAAGCCAAGCACTTCTTATTCGCTGTATCTCTGTGATTTGCAATCCGAATGGCACCCCAAAATGGATCTTTCTAGCTTGCTATTGGATTGGACGCAGTCTCTCCAAAACCAGCTCCTCGTGGTCTTTCCTTAGAAGTAATACTATTCCCGATTCCCTTTACCGGCCAGCCACATACGACACTTTGCTTTCCCTTGTAAACAGATACGGTTCCAACATTGTGGACATGTTCTCTACGGGTTACACCGTTAACAGAATGTATCAACTCATATTAACTTCTCTGCAGTTAGTGCCTCGCTGGACCTCTGACAATAGGGACCGTTAGATCGAGTACGAAAGAGAAAACGAAGACGAAATCTGATGGTGTGTGTCATTCTGCGAGTGCTGCCTGGGAATCACCCGAAAAACTGATGAAATAACTGAATCAATGACTTTTAAATTACGTATGTTACCCCCATCTGTGTATCAAGTTACAGTAGTTGAATCTTAGATTTTGAGTTTTATGTTGTCTTGATGACAGAGGTTTGCGAGTGAATATATAGAAGTTGAAAACCTTACTGAAGTGATCTTCCTTGTCTTGTAAATAGCTGTGAATAATATTTTCAAATGTTCAGCCTCAAGGCCAGGCGAGGCTGTTACAAAAACTTCAGGCAGAAAGATGCCTACGAGCCAAGAGCAAGCGGTATTAACCCAGAGAATGACGAATTAAATCAGACCCTCGCTGAAATAGCGGATAGAATGGCTGAATTTGAAAAACTGTGGTCAGAGGAAAAAGAGCAGGCAAATAAAAAAGCCGAGCTTGAAGCCTTTCAAGCTGAAGAAGTTAGGAGGAAGGCAACAGAGAGACTCGGTCAAACAATGGACATGTTAAGCCAGAAGGAGAATAGGAAGCGTAGGTCCTCTACAGAAGCTCTGGAGATTGTAAATGAAAGTTTAAAGGTGAAAAAACAACACTTGGAGCGCGATTTAGAGCTCAGAAGGCAAGAATTAGAAGAGAGAAGAAGGCAGGCAGATGAAACAAGACAGTTCCAACAGATCCAAATGCAATGGATGCAACAACTTCAGCAACAGCAAACTATGGAAGCTCAGCAACAACACAACATGCAGATGATGATGAGTGCGATGGAACTGATTAAAAATTTAAATAGGTAATTGTCTGTTGCTGTTTGTCTGTTGTTGTTTCACCTCATTTGCATCTGTTGACACTGTCTTGTTTTATCTACTTGAGTACTTCAAGTTACTTCAGGGGTAAAGACAGTCTCAAGAGACATCACAAAGGTAAACATAACTTAGAGATGGATGGAAGCGGAGAAAGAAACAGCTTGCATATATCCAGAATGCGCAAAAAATTTTACCATCACAAGAAGCTCATTGGCCATTTGGAGACAGAACATAAAGTACACTTAAGTACACAAATATCTGAGCGATTGTTCCCTTCCGTAAAAGAGTTCGAGTGTTGGAAAGAAGTAGAAGAGTTGGAAAATTATGTTCACTACAGTAAGCAAACTTCTACGAAAAAAGTAAAATTGATTAGGCATTGACCCAAGCTTGATTAGGCTTTTTTGTAAAAATCCTGCGAGTGTCTTACTTTGCCAACAAAAAGATACAAGGGGGCTGAATTTGCTCACCAAATCCCTCATAGATTTGGCAAGTGACAACATACGGATATGCATTTATACTTGTATAAGTTTTCTAGCCTGAATGCGTAAAATTGCTCTTTGAAGTAACCAGATAATTGCAAATATCTGCATAAGAAATTTTGGGCCACTGCTCCGGAAGACTATCAAAATCAGACTTTTTCAATAGATATGGGTCTGATATCTGTAAAAATCGCAGCTCCTGGTCGTAAAAGACTGGCTAAATCCTGTTTAAGCAGCGTCAATGTGGACAGAAATCAATCACTCACAATTTACTACATGTGTAGTTTTTATAGATCCAATATTCCCTAATTGCTATTACTAGCCAGGGGTCAATAAAGTTTCCGCACGTCCTAGGTGTTTCACCCAATGGCGCGAGATAGTTTGATATTAGACTATACTGAGCCACGAACAAACAATCAAATTGATAGCGGCTAGAATCACCCGGAGTACGCTTACTTCACTCCTTACTGCTGATTTCAACGGAAAGACCAATTCGGCATCAACACTTTGCTCGGGTGAGATTGTTTTTAATTTAATATCCACACTTTATAATCTCAAGATTGCATCTGAACACAGCCAAGACGTGGAGGGTCAAGACACTCAATCTCACTTGGTAACTTTAGAGAATTCTCTGTCCGATATACGGGACACCCTCAAACAAGCCCTTGCCACCCAGTCAGGCAGTAAAAACTGTGCATCTGCTTCAGGTATGCCTTCCACACTGTTTCTGGAAGGCCAGGCAGACCTTTCGCGTCCTCCCAGTTATTTACGCATTGCATCACCTTGTGGGAAACTTTGCATATAGTGAACTTATCGCTGCGAAGGACATTACGTACATGACTAATTTAGAACACTGCAGGACCAAGAAGGGAAGTGAGAGTTGTGATGGTTGTGATTGAGAAACAGAGACGAAAAAGGGACTGATAACTTTACCAAACAGAGAGACTTAAATCAAGGAGAATTCGACCAAAAAATGACTCAAAAAATTGTGAGGGACGTAACACTTACATAATTATGTTCGCTGTATTTTAATTGTTTTTTATTTGCCTTCCTTGAACTTTTAAGTACTCGTTTGTTGGGAAACTTGGCGTTATCCATTCGTTCATATGCTCTGTGCGCATGTGGCTGGGACGTTGTGAAGTTTTATGAATTTATTCTATAAAGTTTTGTGGAATTCTAGCATAATAACACCACAACCTAACCCGCCTACCACTTCATTTGGCTCCACGGATATTCACCCTACTTCGGGTTTTGCTGGCTCGCAAGCTCCACCCTTACCTTCCCTGTCAAAATATTTGGGAGCGTTGGCATCAGAATCCTAGTTGCTCGACCCTCAACAATGGTTTTCACTGCCATCAACACAAGCAATGTCTATTATGGGTGGCTTATCACCCGTACCAGGCTATCTGGCTAATATGATTGAGAGGCAGGAATTTGTGGATTTCATTCTACTTCGTCTTTGCAATATCGCACGTTTGCCGACAATTTCGCCTTCCAGTGCGCAGCTTGAGCGCCTGATAAAGATCCTTCAACCAATTTGCACGTTCGCTGATTGGTCTGAGGCATGGGGTGTGTTTGCTCCGGTAGTTGTTAAATTTGCCCAGAACGGGCTACCTGCTACTAGTTTTTTATCATTGCCAAAGCATATCGCGGTCCCAGACATGTGCTGGCTGGCTTATGATTTAGTCTTTCCCAAACAAGCGGCCAACAATTCAGCGATTTCATGGGCAGTGGTGGACTCCACCCTGTACCTTTCCACTATTCTAATGGTAGTGACCCAACAGGCCCCACAAGCAAGTACTGCACCAGCCATCCGAGCCAGAAAGAGTTTTTGCAATGTTTGGAATAGGTTGTTGTGTCGTTTTGGCAACACCTGAAGTATTTGCACGCATGCTCGAGCTGCGAAGGCAACCCCAATTTGCGCGAGTGGCCCTTGCCTAGGAATCCCACTGAGCGTAGTCTCAGGAAAGCCTTGAACACTGGATGTGTATATAGGGTCTGAGAAACAATTTTTTCAAAGTTGCACCTGGTGTAAAAGTTGCTGCTGCACTATGACGGCTTAACCGATAATGTTGACCTTGAGCACATTGTAACAAAATGGGCAATGCTGCCATGCCAGATCTGGTCAAACCTGAAGACTTTGAAAAATAGCACTCTAATACTCAGTTCAGTTACCTACTATTATATTATTATTATCTAGTCCTTTAGTCACACACCCCCCCCTAAAAAAAGTTTGCATTTGCGTCCCTGGTTAGTCCTCTACACTAAACTGACAATGCTTAATCTATTTGCAAGTCCAAACTTTTAGCAGACTGTTCTTGGTGCTTCCCCAACATCAGAGGTCATAGGAGCCGCCATAAAGAGGCCCTCAAAGAATCTGGTTAAGTCTTGAAAACTTATTGGTATCGGTGATGATGGGCACAGCACAATGGTAGGAATTCACCTCAGTGTGTCTACCTATTTTAAAAACTTGGTCCCAGAAATCGTCATGTTCAAATGTGTGTGCCTCAACCTACAACTCACAGCCAGCAAAGCAGCAGAAGTCATGCCAGCTCATATTGACTTCATGGTGAGGGAATCATATAACTGGTTCTCACATAGCACAAAACGCCTCATACAGTACAAAGAGCTCCATAACAGATGAAATCCCAAACAAACTTCTCCAGCTAAATGCGACAGGACGGGCGAGTCGATATGAATGCATGAAAACGATTACAAAACAATGGCTTTGAGAGAAGCAAGCAGGATTCGCTTGATGAAAAAGTTAGGGGTGACACTGTAAATATTTAAAAAAAAATTGATGATGGAGATTTGCAAAACACTGCATCATCGAACCCTGTATTTTTGCCTGACCTAATTCCAGAGAAATAAAGTCAGATACAATCTCCGGATAAAGAACACTGTTCCACTTCCTAGCACATCCAGTGGGCCGTCGGCATGAATTCTGTATGTGTTAGGGGTAGCATACTCTAGAATAGCATACCAGGTGTGATAAAAAGCAGCAGAATAATAGCTTCCTTTAAACAATGGCTGGGGAGGAATCATATGAAACTTTTGTTGCGCTGATTGAGACATTTGCTATGCCGCCTCGCTTTCAAAGTACAGCGCATTCTGTCTGCTGATTGGTTCTAAACACATTGGTTCATGCTTCCCGTAGATGCGTCTTCACGGGAAGCAACGATAAACAGCAAAGATCTTTACAATGTTGAGATAATTGAAAGAGATCACCAGCGACAAATGGCGAAGATTCATTATGTGGGCCACTCATGCAAGTATGACACATGGATAGACAGTTTGTGTTCCCTTGTGATTAAGAAAAAAATTGACTTTGCTAACTCCTAAAACTCAAGAAGATTCATAAATAAACAAAAATACATAAAGCAGTGGGTTCCACATTATCGAATATCATGCAAAGGTTTCATTTGTGCAATCGAATGCTTTTTAATGTAAATATCTTTATAGTTGTGTTAAACAGTTAAATAATAATAATAATTACTATTATACCGGATTTCGTATTCCGGATACGACTATGGAGGGAAAACAAGCGATCAAAAGGGGTCATATGCAAGCTTTCATTTGGAAAAGTTGTTATTTGGAACATATTGACGGCATTTTATATGAAGAAAATGGATGGAAAGATAAAAGAAAAAGCTGAATACCAAAGTGATTTTCAGGGCCACATCTCCAGCATTGACAAGAAAACGGCACCACCAGAAAACTCAAACCAAAAACAAAACCGATGCAGATGAAGAAACGAGTGGAAGTGAAGAAAAATATGGCAGGAAAAGAAGACGAAAAAGAAAAGAGAAACAGGCGAGCAACCCGATAACTATGTAGAGCATTTATGAAGGAGGTGACGAGAAAGAAGACAGTTTCTTCAGAGCAATAAACCGAATCAGAACCTTCTCCTATTATGCAATAAGATGAAAGTGACTAAGAAGTTTTTGATTTCATGTCAACAAGTGACGATTCATTAGATGAGTGGCTACCATAGAACATACACATACAGAGAGTCAGAACCGTCATTAATATCAATGTTTTTCTCACATTTCAGCAGGTCCTCTAAGCGCCAAAACGCTTACAAAGAATTTCAGTCTTTTTTCAAGTTGAGCCGGTGAAAATTCTGTCACCTGCACAAACAAGATGGCTGTCATTGCAAGCATGTGTGAATCGCATCTTGGAGCAATATGAAGCTTTAAAGCATTATTTTTTGCTTGAAACAACTGAGGATCCCACAAATTCAAATGATAAGATTAATCAGTCCTTGGGAAATAAATTTACCCTAGCGCATTTGGAATTCTTGAGCCACCAGATGCAAAGGTTGAATTCATTCAACCGTTTGTTTCAGAGAGAGAAGCCACTACTGAAGAAGCCACAACATTCTCAGACCTGAAGTGTCAGCATTGGTCAGGGAAATAACCTCAGATTTCCTTGATTTGGAATATGTGAAATCAAAGCAAGCCCAGGAAATTGAACCAGAGAGTCATCAGTTGCCGTTGGAAGATGTATATGTCGGGATGGCTGCTACCAATACTCTCTCTGAGACTGAGATGCGTGGAGCTAGAAGCTCAGATCTACAAACATACCGATATGATTGTCGCAACTTTTTGATCGAAATCATCCATCAAATTCAAAAGCGATTTGACATGAAAGGTGCATATCATGATATGGTGGATTGTATCAACCCCAAAAATGCCTCAACGCTGTATCCGTCATCTCTTGGACCAATTATAGCAAAGCTACCATATTTAAATAATGTCCTTCAAATCAACGAGCTTGACAGGGAATTAAGGCACAGGCCACAGCATGCGTTGGAAGACGTAAAGGAAACAGAAGAAAAGACAAAGACGCTGCAACTGTTTGGAATAATTACCGGTCAAGGATTAAACATTTCCGCAAACCTA